>JALLPH010000781.1:0-14806 GCA_036939855.1 Cyclotella choctawhatcheeana
AAAAACATGTGGTGATCGGAGGCTGACGCAGCAGTGAAATCACTGTCTAACATGTAAAACCAACATATTGCCCCCTCAGAAACACCATGAACTGCTAATCCGCAACGGCGCAAGTATTCCGATTGAGTTCCGAGGATGATATTGCCCATCACGTTGTCACCATGGTTGATGGGTGTTTTTGTTAGTCAGTCTTGTAGCCAGAAATTCAGACAGAGAGCGAACCGGCTAGCTCGCAAAATCTCAAAGGTGAGAGAAATCGAAGATTTTGGTGGCTGTCTCACATCTCTGCCTCTGCAACAACACATGGTCACAATCATTAAAGAAATACATAACAATCAACCGTCAACCGGGTGGGAAGCAGTCTTTATATAACATTGCAAATCGAACGGCAATTAGATGAAGCATTGAATCAAGAACTAAGAGGATGGCGAGGATGAATCCGAACGGCAGTGTTTGGACTGCTAATCTACACGTTGTCGATGAGGAGTGTAGCAATAGTGGGATGACATTAGAGTGCCCTCTTACAATCGCATGATGCACTCATGACAATGACAATCTTGATGAGGATCGAGCTTCTTCTATGTACTCGATTGAAATATCCAGCACAAAATAACTACAATGTCATGACAGTAATAATAATGAATGACGATGCTACTAATGACAAACTTATAGTGAGGAATATACTACAGCTACAGATTAAAATGTCAATAATAGGAGTTATAACCTTCTTATAAAAGTGATAATTGTGATAAGTGATACTGGTTATAGTTAGTTCATTGAATATTGTAGAAGTTTTTTGAAGAATAACTGAAATGAAAATGATTGTGAGTGTTAAAACTTTTCACTAATTTTATTAGTATTTTTCGATATCCGCTTGTTTGAAGTGAACGTTACCAATACCAGCAATGGATTCTGTATGCGCAATTTTGCATGTTTTTTTTTACGAAATGAACATTTACTGACTGCCTCCGGTTGATTGTTATGTCTCAAATAATGGTCAAAAAAGAACGGTTGTCTCTGAATTATGTCTTCATCAACCTCTGAAGATGTCCGTACCCCATACGTGTTGATTAGCTAGCTTCCTTTTGTCTTCAAGCTAGCACGCGTTCATGATTTATGTTGCAGCGGCAGATTATGATTCTGTCAATGGAGAAGCGACAGCGACCAGAGGCGGCATCCAGAAGCTTGCCGGTGCCTGATCTATGCCTGTGACAAGATAGAGGGAGATCGATTGGGTGATGGATGTCCAACACTTGGTTCATGGTTGAGGGTTGCGTGTGCTGCTTCTGCTGCTTTGTTTGCTGTGGCGGCGGTGGTGGTGAGTGGGGTTGGAGTGTTCTTTGTTTTGTTTCATGTGTTTCACACCTACCTTTCGTGTTAGGGCACCGCGCTTTGAGAGACACCTTTTGACAAGCGGTGTCTTGGGGTGTCTCGGGGTGTCTAAAGGTGTCTCGGAGGCAATTTTGTAGTTTCTCTTAATTGACTCTGACATTTTGTGTGAAGTTACTATTTACTAGATAGCAGTACTCTCTAGAGAGCTGCTTACCCATTCTCCCACAAGTCCACAACTCTTATCTACCTTTAAGGGTCAAATGCATTTTCTTAAATTGAACTTCATTGGAGAATCAAATCCTCTTTTTTTTATCATCATCTCCACTCTCCACACCAACACAAGCGGAAGAAGAGGAGGCAAATCAGAGCAATGCACCCCAAAATATTCCTCGCATTGAATGCAATACTTCTTTGTGGTTTCGCCTCCTCACTAAAGAACAAAGCAAGCTTTGTTTTCTTGTTGAAGTCGTCACAGCAATCCGACTTTTTGTCTCTTCAGTCTACATTACTAACGGTACAACATCTTGCTGAGCAAAGACGAAATAGAGATTCTACAATATATCAAACATTTGATTCAAATGATTCAACTGATCTACCTCCGCATACTGCTTTAGCGCAGGTAGTTGCAAATCAATATGATATTGATCTCTCTTCAGTAGAACCAAAGAAAGGACGCGGCAACAAGATCACTGCGGCTGATGTAGAGTATCATGCGTACAAAATATCTCAGCCACCATGTACTCCGCAAGCACTTGAACTTGCCTATTCTTATGGATTGGACTTGAATCCCTTGTATGATGGGTACGACGATAAAGACGAGAATGAGGAGCCTCACTATCTGAAGATAAGCGACGTTGAGTTACTAAAGGACAATTTACGGTCGTTCCGAGTATCATATCAAAAAATTCGAGGCGATGATGTTGTGCCTGGTGATGTAAGGAGAAAACAACAACATATGAATGAACTTGAAAAACGAATGGAGAAGAACATCGGCCAGTTATCAGAGAAGGCACTGCAAGCTGTAGCTTCGGTTGGTAGTGCATTGCAAAGTGTGCAATCACAGGTTCAGTTAACTTTGCCTACAGATATTTTTAGATCAGGATATAGTAAAATTGATTCTATTCAAGATTTCGATAGAGAGTTGGCAGATGAAATTCAAGCTGCTTTGATGAGTGCTGGTGTTGACGATGAAGAGACCACGAATCTTATGAATTTGTTAGATATTCCACGTGATGAAAATGCGGCAGGTGATGTGAATACAAGTAATCAGACTGAAATGAAAAACGACGTCAAAGAAGTGACAAAGAGTTCATCAAATATGTTTTTTGCCGATCCCAAATAGATTAGAGCCGCCCTGGAAGCTCTTCCCTTAGACTGAAATTTGAATTACGGCTGATGAATTAAGTAGATCTGACATGAGCATAATAAATAGGAGCTCTACTTTAACTTATTTCCTAAACTCAGCTGATTTGGTTCATAAGAAATAGTCAGAAACTAAAGTACGTGACATTCCTGTTTCTATTTCTTCTACAACTACTCGTCCATCCTCGAGCACTTGTTTCAGCATAACTTTTTCTCGACTGGGAGTATCTCTCAAGACGAGTTCCATATCCCAATGCACAAAGGATTTCCATTCATTCAGAATTGAAACCCCAATTTGAGCGGAAGAAGGTTGTGAATGATGCAACCATGAATGAATATCATAGGCAATATCACGTCCCAAGTTCTTAGATGTTTCAACCCAATACTGATCATTGTTTTCGTCATCCGAATTGCAATATTGATACAATGCTGTGGCCTTTCGACCATAATCTACTCCTTCCGAAGGAATATCAGGTGCATATCCGACATTTACACCAATGCCAATTAAAAACCAATCGTGCGATGATTCGATCAAATTACCGGCAACTTTTTCAAACGAATTGTTTTTGTGATTGTAGAGTAGTACATCATTAGGCCATTTCACGGTAACTCTTGGAATGTCGCCGTCGCTCGAACAGTCTCGTAGGAATTTTTGCACGCGAGATGCCACCACACTACCAACTTTCAAAGGCAACAATGTCAATGGCACAATATTCCCATGATTGCGTGACTTCAAATCATCCATCCAAGCCGATTGTTGAATACCAATTGTAAAAAGAGCGTTCCCAGTTTGAGCGCTTTTCCAGAGGCGCTTAGAGGTGCCACGTCCTTTAGATTGAGAGGATGCAGATATAACAAATGATTTGGGACCATCATTTGAATCTGCATGTTTCTCAGCCATGAATTTGTTTTCCACAAGTAGCTTTGCCTCGTCCATTGTAGACGTTGTCGATTCAACATGATATATCCATAAACTCTGATCTTGCGAGTGTTTCCTTTGTTCCGTGTATCTATCTGAATATAACTGACATTCACCTGATTCGTTTTCAGCCATCGACATATCCGTGATACTAGGTTTAGTGTCACTCGAGTACTGTTTGGATACAGTCGTAGGGATCAGAGCAGCAGTTACGAATGCATTGCAAAACAACCTGGCACGTCTACTGCCATTTATTGCAGCACTCCCGTTGCGTCCTATGATGAATGATGAGGCAAGAATTGTAAATGAATATATCTTTGAATGACGACCGATGCAATATTGCTTTCTTCGGCTTGATGATTGGAGCATTCTCTATTGTTTTTGAGAGGTGACAACACACAGGGGCGCCATTTTTAGCGGTTTGAAGTTCCAGGTGGCGGTGCATCATACTTATTCCTACGTGAAACCCGTATCTTAGAAATCGTCAGCACTGATTTGCCGATTGCCCATCAACGCAAACAACATCCTCGTTATTACATCAGCCACTTTCATTGGAGTCGTCCATTTCAGTGTGATAATAGCAAAATAGAACAATGTTGAGCCGTCGTAGATTCCTCGGTTTTATGATTTTAGTAACAATTGCCATCTTGAGTGGATCAACAGTTCTTGCTGAAGAATCAGCCGAAGTTGATGCATCCGGCGATGTAACTGTAGAAGAAACACGACAAGACGATGACAGTGCCACTGCGGCGGCTAGAGAAGCTGCAGCAGCTGCGGCTCAAGCTGCGGCAGTAGAGGAAGCTGCAGCAGAAGAAGCTGATGCTAGAAGAGTAGAGGAAGCCAAGGCAGAAGCTCAGGCGGCAGCAGCAGCCAAACTTAAGGCAGAGGCCGAGGCTAAAGCCGCGGAAATGGCAGAGGAGGCAAAAAAAGCTGCTGCGGACACCAAAAGTTTTGCATCTGATGTGACCGAGTCGGTGAAGGGAAAGGCTATGGGATTTTTTGATAAAGCTAAAGAAATCAGTCCAGAGAAAGTAAAGAAGATTGCTGCAGGAGCTTTGGGTGTTTGGGGGGTTGCTGCTGGGGCAGGGTGGGTAATGAACAATATGAGCGGGGAGCAGTAACTGCTTATTCGGTTTATGAAGATGAACTTTGGAACTTCAAATCGACATTCTGATTTGGTGATCTCATCTTATGGCTATACTTCTGCTTGATTTAGGGGCATCTTTATTGGTGCACTTTTTATATATAATTAATTGTTCAAAGGAAATGGAAATGTCACGATCATGAAAATATCGACACTCGAAAGGAATCATTTGTCTCGATAAGTTGGGTGCTTTAGCTCTTGGAGAGATTTGACTTGTCTCGTGTTTCACTTTGTATGGAACCTAACTTGATTAAAATTGAGGTTAAGGATTTATTAAAAAAACACTTGATGGGAAATAATCACGCCCAAGATGATCGGATCATTAATAATTTCATATTGAACAAATAATTATGGGTCATTGGCAACATGGGCAAGATGGTGGCCTTAGATTTTGATTCGCAAAAGTCATCATTGACATAAAATCGTTTTGCCCCGGCTCATGTACCGCAGAACTATTGTTCACGCTGGTTCCGTTTAGATCATGAGTTGTTCTCGGTTCCCAAGGAAAACGATGCAAATCATGGTGCTCATTTTGCTCTGGCTCTGTTGAATGTTGTTTTTGATACACTCCCGTATTCCCATCATGTGTTGTGCCATGAAGTGATATTTTCTTTTGTATTGCTCGTTGTACCAATATAACAATGGCAAACCCTAGACTTGCACATGATGAAGGCATTTCGTGTGTCATTTTCATAAATAATCTATGCGGCGATAAATAATTTGAAAAGTTAGACGATGAGATGGAAATGCTCAGAACTGAGAGATGCCCAGCCTGAATTTTGCGGCGAGCACCGGAACTACACAACTAGTTTGTAGTTTGATATCTACTATGATGGTCGAATTCTAGAAGTTCCAAGAAGATGCAGCTGAAATACGACCGAGTAACCTCTGTCAAGGGCGCAGATAAACGATAAGCATCTACTTTGTACATCATCTACATCATCTCTGTGATCGTCAAACTACCATGACCAACTTTTTCATGTTAAGTCTAATACACAATACATTAGTAGAGATTAGTAGCCAATATGTAAGATATGTTACATGTTACCATACCGCTGAAACATTGTCTTCATGTTGTAACTCTATGTCACTGCAAGATATGCCTAGGCATGACAAATGAATAATACATCAAAATACTAAGTATGCATGTTAAAGTCTTGAGTTGATTGCTAGCTTCGTCGTGTCCATATCATTCACAATTCTTCTCTTGTTCAGAGTCAAAATAGCATCTCCGTCTATTACAAGCTCAGTACTGGTATCCAAATTATTTCCAATCACACTGCCAAGTGGTTGATCGAGGGCCCGGTAAACTTTGAAACACAGCCTCAGTGATTGATTAGAGCGCAATGCCATGTCTGTTTGATCTGAAATTATAACTTTGATACAATCTCCAACAAAGACAGGCTTGATAAAATTACATTGAATCGAAGCAATTTGAGACGATTCAGTTGAGGTGCAAATGTCATTTTCAGCATATTCTAGTACTGCACGAGTAGCATAACCGAGTGTGCACAATCCATGAAGCACTGGTCCTTTTATCGAGTCGCTTCTCATGAGTTTGAGTAGTTCATCATTGTTTCCATCAACGTGAATTGGATTGTAATCCCCACTCAAACGATATATCAGAGCTGCATTTCGAGGTATTTCATAGCTATATATCTTTGTCATTGATTTGTCTGTGGATAACTCATCAATGTGTTTCTTTGTTCGAGGTCCAAACTTCCTGACTAAATCTGGCTTTAAACCCAGAACAAGCGCTGTCATTTCGCTAGTTGCTACACAAGTTCTACATTGATTTTGTATCTGATAAAATTTGGTTTCTGAAGTAACAAATGTACCAATACTGCGTGGATCAATTGTTATGATTCGAGATTCAAGCCATACATTCACAGGTGTATCCTCTCTATTTGAAGACTCATTCATAATGAGTCGATTGTGTATTGTAAATGTTTGTCTCGTATGAAGAACCGGCAAATCTTTGACACCATCAATAGAAGCAGGATCATTGAAAAATGCCCTCGGAATGATACCGCTTCCGCTTCCATCACCAAGCGATTCTGGTGGAAAAGGTCGAATCCCACTACCCAATCTAACAGATTCTGATTGAGATTTGATTAATTCAGACTGGAAAGTCAATGAGAGCAAAAACGTAGGGAAGGGCTCAAAGTCAAGATTGTTCTCATAGACGTATCGAAGTTCACGATTTTTCGATGTCAAACCATCGTTTAAGTTGTTTTGTGCCACCAAGGCATTGTTGCAACATCCAATCCCTAGAGCGTATATGATAATATCTCGTTTGGTGAATTGAGCAACGAGGCGGGTTACAGCTGGTTCGATGATTTGATAGGCGTCCATGATGGTTTGTTACATCATCATCTCAGATGATGATTGATGATTCGCGAGATGAAGTACATAGAGAGTAGAGATACTAAGGATCCCTACTCATACTTATGGTATCATTTTTCCTATTTATCTCCTAATACTCCGCCTCACATTTCCACGTGTACATAAACGAAACCGAGCACGACAACAACCAAGCTCGTCCTTTTTCCTTTCTCCACAATTCTCCACAACTTCTTTTTAGATACTTCTCCCAAATCCCCCAACAAATTATAATGAAGCTTTCAGCTGCTTTCCTAGCCTTCGCCGCTACGACCAATGCCATCGAGCTTACTCCAGCCAACTATGACACCGAGACTGCTGGAAAGAGCGTCTTCTTGAAATTCTTTGCACCCTGGTGCGGCCATTGCAAGAAGCTCAAGCCCGGTAAGTTAGTCTCTTGTTTGATAATGCATTTAGGCATATCTCTCCGTCCCATTCACTGACAGAATTACTACTTTCACTTTCATCTCCAGATTGGGACAAGCTCATGGACGAAATCAACGGTAACCCCGGTCAGCTTGTCGCCGATGTTGACTGCACAGCCGATGGCAAGGCCCTCTGTGATGCGAATGGCGTCCGTGGCTACCCCACCCTCAAATACGGCGATCCCTCCGACCTACAAGACTACGAGGGCGGACGCTCCTTTGATGATCTCAAGAAGTTTGCCTCTGAGAATCTCAAGCCTATGTGCTCCGTCAAGAATATTGATCTCTGTGATGCGACCAAAAAGGCTCAGATTGAGAAGTATCTCGCCATGCCGGAGGCTGAATTGAAGGCTGCCGTAGAGGCTGAGGAGAAAAAGATTGAGGATGCTGAAGAGAACTTCAAGACCGAGGTTCAAAAGCTTCAGGATGCCTACACCAAGCTCAATGAGGATAAGGAGAAGATCGTTGCAGATGTCAAGGCTGCCGGACTTGGATTGATGAAGTCTGTGCTCAGTGCTCCAAAGGATCAAAAGGATGAACTCTAAACTGATCACCGGAGAGAGAAGTTCAAAGAGGGACTTACATGAGATTTGGAAGGAAAGACTGGTACGTAGTGCAAAGAGCACTACACAGTTGTATATAAACTTCAAACCATGGAAGTTCTATCTGAAATCTACAACAACAATCTGATTGAGAGATAAATGCGTCTGTAACATGATGATGAGAGGCCACGCAGTGTTGGTTGTCGCATCGGAGTTTTGTCTATGATAGTTACTCAGACCTTATCCTCAGTATTGTTGATGGATGATCTCCTGGACTTCATCTCACAAAAAATGAAGCAATTGTCATGGCTATTAAAAAAGGAAACAATGCTATGATAATTATTTAGGCAATTAACTATTGTTAAAACTCCTCTCCGAGAGTCAAATAATAGAGTAGGTTGTTGAGGGTTGTTGGCTGTAGTTGGTAGCTATCTCCATAGATACCTACACCTCTAGTAAAAATAGTTTTCGATTGGGTTTCTCGCGGTAGAAATGGGGGGTAGCAGAAAATGGGGTCCTCACACTGACAAAAGATACCCACTTGATGATACAACAGACCACGTGGTTGCCCGCCCGCATTTCAACTTCAACAAGAAAAAAACAGGCTTCTGTCTATCTTGTTTGACACCCACATGATGAACTGTACATTTGACATGGATACTCGCTTGAAAGTGAACATTGGTTGAAATCAGTATTTTTTCTTGAGAGCAAATGTACAAATTCTGCTGCGTTCCACCTTCTTCGCCGCGCTCGCAACAAACTCAGCAAAAGAAAAACAAGAAGAGAGATCAAGAATCAGAAGAGTCAAAGATCAGAGATATGGTAGATCAACATCATGTGATGTTGTTTGATAGAGTCTATTGCTGAAATGAGAACTGAACTAACACCAACCCAAAACCTAACCGTCGGGTGCTTAAGTGGCGCCGTCGAATCGACCGTCAATATGCCAATCAAGACTTACAAGTTCTGTGCCCAGGAGGGAAGGCCATTTCCGAAGAGCATATCCGGTTGGTAGGTTCAAAGATGATGGTCCTTTCCCTTTGACACATGCGTTGCTCTTCTTATCGTACATTGCTGTTCTCTCAACAACAACGTTGTCTAAACTAACAGGTACAGAGGCTTAGGGGTGCAGGTTGGAACTATTGCACCGATAACATCATTGCAGTTCTGTTTCAACGGGCTATTTCATCAAATTATTCTGTCTTCGAGATCAAACAACCAGGCTCTGACCGACATGGAGAATCTGACATCTGCATTGGGTGCGGGTGTGCTAACTAGCTTTTTTATTGGTCCCGTAGATCTTATTACAATACAGCAACAGAAGCTACGTGCTTCTCCTTTTCGAACACTGCATCACTTGGTTGGGAACCACGGGTTTATGTCCTTATTTCGAGGTATCGGGCCTACTATGGTTCGTGAGGCAATGTACACATCAGGCTATTTAGGTTTATCACCAGTCATAACTCATCATCTGATGCAAAAGAATCCGATAAACTACGAATACAAATATCCAATGTTTGGCAACAGTCCTCTCCTATCTCGCATGGCAGGTGCATCATTAGCAGGCACTTTAGCGGCAATCATAACTAACCCAGCAGATTGCCTGAAAACCTGTGTACAAAGTGACATGACAGGTGAATTATATCCCAACGCTCGTCGCACACTGTATAAAATGTATAAAGGTGAACTAGATGGAGGCCCAAGCCGATTATGGAATGGTTTGGGGCCGAGAATTGTTCGTTTTAATGTTGCATTTTTCATATTTTTGAGCTTTCAGGAGTTGGCTGTTGCTGACTGGAGTACTGCAGGTACTGAACCTAATTGTGAGTTGCCTGAGTTGAGGATTGCAAGACCAGGTCCTGTGTAGAATATTTGCTACAATATGTACTTAAAAAGAATTGATTCGATGGAAGACATATCAATACTCTCTTTTAGATATATTATGATCACAACACACACTTTCTATCTTCTACTATCGTCTGAATAATAAGAAGGAGACCTGGATCGTTCTCTTCTACGCTTACTTCTCCTTGAACTAGAACAATGCCTAGTCTCTTTCTTTCGCCGTCTATCATGACTAGAACCATCATCATCATCGTACCGCTTTCTATCCGAGTCTGAATCACTCGAGTATGACGGAGAACGCCTCCTTCGCTTATGTTTGTGTTTTCTTCTGTGTTTATCTTCCTTATGCCGGCGTTTCTCCTTCTTTCGTTTACGCTTCTCTGTTTTGTGATCATCAATATCTGCAGGCGTGTCAATGGGACCAGCCACCTGTGTACTGGTATCGGGTAGCTTCTTTGCAATCGAAGCGACAGGAGCACTCATGCTAAAAGGATCCCATCCGGATACTTCACACTCTCTGTCACCTTTGGAATGACCCCACTTCCCACACGACATACATTTGACATTTCGAAGAACCTGCCCCAGAGGTTTAAAGTTAAGACCTGCCACATCATTGGATTGCTGTTGTTCTCCGTCCTTGGGTTTTTGTAACACCATGGGAGCATTCTTCAACATTGGGAATCGTTCCATTTGTTGAGTTAGAGTCAAGTCACCCGAATTGATCCGGCGTCCCACAGCCTTTTCGAGGGCGGTTCTATGATCTACGTGATCCTTTTTTTCTTCCTGAGATTCATCGACAGTTGCTCCTGCTGCTGCGTCATTTGCATCCGTGTCCTCCTCCGCAGAAGGCTTGGCATCTTCCACCGCACCGCGAGCTAACATGGCACGAAAAGCGGCCGCTGCATCATCATCACCGGGCTGTCGTCGAAACAAACTATCACTTTTCTCATCGGCTTCCCCTTTACTTTTTGACAATACATCGGTCTCATCCGCGTCATGATCGTCATTCTTCCTCTCCCTGTGCAACCCCGGTATCCGACTCCCCTCATACATAAAACCCAAGGCCTTCCGTCCCCCCTCCTCCTCCCCGCCCGTCATACGTGCCATTTCCTCCTCTTCGCGTTCGCGTTTGAGCTGCGATTCGCGTTCGGAAATGAGGCGTTGTTCGGTCGCGTGTTTTTGACGGGCCTCCCATACCTGGCGTTGATTGGACCAGTTGGCCGGGTTGAATGATTTTTTGGTTAGGAAGGCGAGTCCTCCTCCCATGATTATTTATTGTTTATTGTTTTATCGAGAGAGGTTAGTTCGTGGCTAGCTGCGCTGTGTTGTTGTATTGTCCTCTTCCCCTCCTTGTGTTGCCTCTGCGTTTCGCTCTTGAGTTTGATACTGTCTTCCTGTGTGCTGTGTTGAATGGTTTGATCTGAATCTTACCTTTGATAACAATATTTATTAGATATTAATCTAAGCTTAAGTGAGTACTCGGACAGGTATAAAGTGTTCGCAAATTCGACATGAACATAACACTCAATAACACTCGCTCTGCACACCGATTTCATCATCACCACCATCTGCCGGATCTCAACATGCTGCTAATTACCTTGATGCTGCTGATAGCCAGTCTTTCATCACAAGTCAGAGCTTTTACACCTACAAGTCAAATGCATGATCGGTTCACTCGTAAATCGTTTTCTTACAACAGATCCAGCAAGAGCGCGTTGATGAATGATAAAGCAGGTATTCTAATCGAAAGTAGTAGTGAAGGTATTGTGGAAGTTGTTGTGAAACGTACACTTCCCGGTATCAGTCCAAGTGAAGCTCGCAAGGCATGGATAGATTACCATTGGACACGAGGTGGTGGTCTTCCCATTCTTGTTCAATCGACAAATGCTACATCTGACGATGGCAATGTTGTAGTACTCAAGCGTACAATATACCCAGTGATTATGGAGGAGACTCTTCAATTCCATCCATGCGATGAGGATGCATCCTACACGGAGCTTGAATACCGGGTATCAGAGTCCGGACCATTCTATCGAGATGTAATTGATGGCTCACATTATGCCAACGTCACATTTACATCTGTAAAGAGTGGATGTGAAATGATTTGGAATGTCTCATTTGCCACCACACAATGGGCAGAGTTTTACAAAGTCATGACAGAATTCTTAGTCGGCACATGTGCCAATACTGTTGAAGAAACACTTGCTCCTCCCCGTGTGTTTCGAATGTCAACAACCATTGATGATTGCATTATGGATGCCAAATCTGCACGTATTGAATGGTTTGAATTTATATGGGGACAGGGTGGAGGATTGCCATTGCCTCCTGCCATATCCTACGGAGATACTTTGGAGGGTAGCACTGCAAGGAAAAACTTACTGCGTATCCCTCCATTGATTACTGAAAGTATTACAGACATATCTGACGATGACAATGCCTCAGAGTTTGAATACAGACTCAACTCTCCTGGTTGGTTGACATTTCCATTCTTAATGCATACTCATAAAGGAGTAGTCAAGTTTACTTCCAACTCAGACAATTCATTGTCCATCCATTGGGATGTTGAGATACGGCCATACAGAGTTGCGGGACCACTGGTTGAAAAGATTACTGAGATGACAGTGTCTACTCTTCTTAGAAACCTTCGAGTCAAGCTTAAGGAACCTGGTGCAACAGTCACAATTAAGCCTCCTCGAGGAAATACTGATTTACTTGCAGGACAAGAGAACCTTGGATCCATTGGAAAAGAAACTTGGCTGGGCGGTGTGCTTTATGCACATTTATCAGACAACAGATCTACATTGCAGCAGAGTGTGGCAATGTTGCAACCGTGGACATGGGGAAGGTCTGGAGATGGTGCTTATGACGACGTTGTACAATTCCAATGGTCCAATTATTTGTCTCAATAGTATCTAATACACTTGATCATCTTATTTTTCGAATCATCAATTTTCTTATGAAATCACTTGAAACATTATATTACTTTTAAGCCGCAACCGGAGCCATTGCCTCTTTAAGCCTACTGCAAGCCTCAATGACAGTATCTCTCGGAGCAAACGCACTCAAACGAAGATATCCCTCTCCACCCGGACCGAACCCAGCTCCTGGAATTGTAACAACCTGCGCCTTCTCTAACATTTCCGAAAACATATCCCAACTACTCTTACCGTCAGGAAGCTTCACAAACACGTACGGGGCATCGGTCCCTCCATACACCGAGTAACCGATACTTTCCATTGCCTCCTTAAGCAACTTGGCATTCTCGAGGTAATAATCAATCAACGTGTTAATCTCCTCCAATCCCTCGTCATCCAAACACGCCAATCCACCTCCCTGAACAATATTCGACGCACCATTAAACGCCGTAGTCATGACCCTATTAAAATCATCACGAACCTTCGTCCCATCGGCAAAGGTCAATTCATCGGGAACCACCGTCCACCCGAGTCTCACACCCGTAAATCCGGCATACTTGGAAAAAGAATTACATTCCATGGCCACCTCACGCGCACCCTCGATTTCGAATATACTCTTGGGTACCCCCTCGGATCGAATAAAGGGTGCGTACGCCGCATCGAATACCAAGATGGATCCACGTTCCTTGCATACTTTTACCAATCGTTCCAATTGTTCGCGCGTGGCGGCGGCTCCAGTGGGATTATTGGGTGAACAGAAGTAGACAATGTCGGCACGGGGAATATTCTCAATATCGGGGAAGAAATCATTCTCGGCCGTACAGGGCATGTATACGATGTTATTGTATTGATTGGTGGAGGAGTCAATGTCACCGGTCTGACCCATCATGACGGAAGTGTCGACGTAGACGGGATACGACGGGTCTTGGACGGCGGTGGTCACGCCCGGACCGAATACCTGCTGCACTCTCATAATGTCGCATTTGGCCCCGTCGCTCACGAACACTTCGCTGTCTTTAATAATACCGTTGTACAACTTTTCGGCAATCTTTTGACGGAGGGGTCCCATGCCCTGTTCGGCGCCGTAGCCGGAGTATCCCTCCTTGGTCCCCAGTTTGGAGGCCGAGTCCACGAGACCCGAGAGGATGTGAGGGGGGATGGGTTGGGTGGTGTCTCCGATTCCGAGGGAGATGATGCGCGAGGCCATTTCGGGGTTTTGTTCGAGGTAGGCGTTGCGACGGCGGCCGATTTCGGGGAAGAGCTGTCATGTAATATTATAGCGCCATTAATGATGCAGTAGCACATGTGAGGTCAATTGAGAGACAGTGGAGAAACAATCATAACATGTGAAGAAAATATTATGGATCTTACATATCCGCCAACCAACTTGGCAAAGTTGGGATTTCTCTCCACCTTGGACATGGAAAGAGCGCTGCTAATTCTGCCATTGTTAATTTGTGGGGCAAATGCCGCAGCTGATGTGGCTAGGATTAGTGAAAGGGCCGCGGTGAACTTCATGGTTAGATTCGAAAAATAGAAAATAGAATGGACGGATGGTGATGGGTGATGGGTGTGCGTTCGTGCGTGTTCGTTAGATGACGCTGCGATTTCTTTTCAGATTTAGAGGGCAACTTTCTGTTATTTGTTGGTGAACATAGTTCAAATAGCGAATAACGTAAATTGTTGAAGTGGATTACGCCTCCTAAATACATTAAGATCTTGTGTTGAAGTCAATCCTTCCCCCGCTTGCCATTTTCTTGTGCTCAACAACAAGACAACAATAACAACCACCACCAACAACAACAACCATGAAGTCTTTCCAAATCGTCTCCATCTTTGCCATGGTTGCAACCACCTTGGCCTTCGCTCCCAACACTGCCCCAAAGGTTTTCGAGAGGGTCGCCGATCACGGTATCGACTTCTCAAAGGCCGCCCTTGCC
>JALLPH010000782.1:0-14800 GCA_036939855.1 Cyclotella choctawhatcheeana
TGGGGGCTTATCCTGGAGTCAACTCAATCTGTGATCCAGGGCTATTTGGGATCGAAGGTTCGTTGTTGACTCCAGTGATTCGAGGAGATGTATTTATGTTCATCAACGAAGAAATGATCCAATCAAACGAAGGGCTTACGCCCTTTCCCTCTCCATTCCCTACGTCTTATTTTCCAACATCTTCTCCAACAATTCAAACTAGGATCCCTACTGCGAGTCCTGATGAGGGCAATTAAGTCAATGAGCATTGAGGGGATTTATTCATAAGGTTATTTGTTTGCTGTCCAAGAGCATCATAGTTAGATGCGCATTCATTCATATGTGGCTGATTTAAGAAAAAGATAACAGCAATGTAATGCTAGTTCTGCTGAGCTTTGTTTAATAAAAATGTTTAGATACCTATCAATACATGATTGCCAATAAACGATGTACAGCCATAGGATACTGCTCCTTGCGTCGGGCAAACCTCTCCAATGATTCTCGTACCATGATTTTCTTTCAGGATCGCAATGTAACTCTGTAAATTGGGAAGTGTTCTTCTGTTTCGATGGCTCCGCTGTTGGCGTTGTGGAGTGGAGTGGTTTTTTGGTGCTGTGGTATGTGCTCTATTATGGTATGGTTCAATGTTCAATGGTTCGTTTTGATCGTGAAATAGAGAATCGGTTTGGTCGTCGTTCTTTCGGGTTGGTCGTGTGGAAAATCTTGGCGCCATTTTAGCCCAGCCAGAAGCCGGCCAGAAGCCAGACCTCAAGACCTCAATCTCACGACAATGGCACAGCCTACAACGCCACCAACAAAGCGACGCAAACTGATCTACACCACACTTCTCCTCCTTATAACCATCAGCACTACTCTCCTATCTTCCAAATCATGGCTTTCACAAAGCACAACATTCTCCACGGCAATATCAATACGCAATGCAGCAGTGATAGTATCCAAAAATAAAAATAGAGAGACTACTAGTACTCAGGGAATACCGAAATGGGCATTGAATAACGCGAGGCCGTTACGAGCTACGGCCAATTCCGGGAAGGAGGTTTCGTTGTTTTGGCATATTCCGAAAAGCGGTGGTACTACAGGTATGATCAACGTTGTGAAAGTTGATTTTGACATGAACCACTCGCTCTTAATATATTTTGTGTGTCATATGTGAACTTAGTCAAGAAAATATACGAATGCCTAGGCCAAACACTCGCCACCGCCGCAGGCAAAGGACGACGATTCATACCCGACAACAATCAAATCGTTGTCTTCAACCCCTACGGCACGGGCAAGTACGTCAACGTCGACACCAGCACTCGCGAGGGCCTTCTCCAAGCGGCATCCAAACATCTCGTCCCCTCCGGAAAAGTGGATCTCATCGTTACCACCGATGTCAAATTTGCCGTCGAAACACTATTCGATGCCCTCCATCCCGGACGACTATTCGTATTATTCCGTCATCCGATACAACGTCTCGTTAGTAAATTCTATTATATGCAATCGGCATTCTGGGAACGATCCTACAAGAAAGAATTATCGAGTATGAGTTTACTCCATTGGGCCTCACATGTCAACACGGATAATAATTCGATATTGATGAAATTATCCGGTAAGGAGTATTATCAATTGAAAGAACGGGATGTTAGGGAGGCGAAACGGACGTTACGGAAACGGTTCGTGGTGGGTTTGACGGAGGAAATGGAGGAGAGTATACGACGGTTTAATGTCGTGATGGGGATTGATTATAGTTCGATCGAGAATGAGGAGAAGAATGTAAAGTCTGAGTGTATGAATACTTATTTTGGTAATGATGAAGAGAAGAAGGAGAATTCACATCCTCATCCGAATGTACGTCCTCGATACTTATTATGATTGCTCTCTCCGTCTGTGGACTTGTGTGTGTGTGCATTATACTCATCTAAAGGTTTATTCTTTCAAAATACACAATTTCTTCTTCTTCTTTTGCTCTCCAAAAACCCCTATTTAATATAAGATTGTAGAAGGTTCACCCGAATGGGACGTCCTATACTCGAAAAATGAATACGATATGAAACTGTACGAGTACGCCGTTGGATTATTCCACGCACAAAAAGATGTCATTGGTGATTTTACAATGCAGCATTTGTTGCATTTGGAAAAGAAGGTGAATCAATTGCTCGAGGGAGTAGATGGATTGCAATGAAAAATAAGGTGTACGGCATGTAATCCGTTTGGAACCCCAAGAACAATAAACTGTGTCTGGACCAATTCGAAGTGTGTGTTAAAACAAACCGAGAGAACAGTTTATGGAGTTGAGTCTTGAAGAAATTCCAGGGGTATTTGAATATTGCGAATTCATTTATTTCTTCATCATTTCTCAATGTTTGTGCTCAGAATATGAAGTCTTTGATGGGCTTTCAGATTGTTCGACCGAGACTGACAAAATTCTTTTTGACCGACCGCGTCACCCTTCAAAGGAAACTACGAACTACGCAGGACCAAAGGAATGAAATTCTCCTCTCGAACGCTACCAGCATGGATGGGACTCTCCTATCTATTTGCAAAGGGAGACAGCACTCATGCATTGACGATACCGCATGACTTTGTGTCGTGTCTTAGCAAGAAATCACTCAAGTTCCAACTTCAGGGAAGCTGTTCCTACGATCTTTTAAGGGAACAAGTCGAAGCAAGAATGACACAACATCTTTCTTGTCGAAAGAACGATGCTGATATGGAGATCATGGCAGTCCTGAAAACGTCGTCTATTCACGATGCAAAAGCAAAGCTCGCCGAAATGTGCCAGGATGCTGTTAAGGTCGTGATTCAACGGAAGCCCACCTTTGACTTCAACAAGTTTAGCAATATGGATGGAGACTTTAACAAGGCCTTTTTTGATGGGGGTTCTTCTTGGATTGATGGAGGAGTGCCAGCTCATAAAGCCAAAGAACCAAAGAATTCTTTCATGTCATCGAGCAATAATTTCAAAGGGAAATCTGAGCGCATCCAATCCATTTATCAAAATGTTGCAATGAGACGCCAAATGTCCTGGCCTGATAATCTTGACAATTTCCATAACTGTGCGGCGAATGCTGCCATGTGCTGTTGGGTAAAGCACGACAGTACCCAGGAAGCGAGATATCATACGAACACTGATATTTGTTATGTGGATTATTCGCGCGCGCCTTCTTCTACTCACATGAATTCGGGCATCGGGTTGTTTGGAGGAATGCAATCTGCCTATTGTCACGGATTTGCATGGGAGGAGGGAAGTGTGGATGATATGCTTAAGGGCAACTTGCTCTTTGCCAGTGAAATTGTCGAGAATATGAAAGTACGAGGGTTGTCAAAGAATGTTCCCGGTGAGTATATTGCTTTCATCAAACTCGAGTGATGCCCTGTCGAGTTGCTAATGATGATGTCATTCAATCTTGGAACTCATAGGTGCGCCAATGTGCGGGTGTGTCGAGCAGGTAATTGAAATTCTCAGTACATATTGTTTTCTTCTCATTCAACATTGCTTTCTCACTCATCGATTTGTCAATACTTCGTCAATACTTCTCTAGATGCCTGTTGTCGCACGTGCTGGTTGCTCCAAGCTCGAATTTAGTGGAGATTTCGAGTTTCTACACAGAACTGTAGCAACCATGGTCAAAACTGTTGGTCAAGTGGAGTTCAATGTTGTTGATTGTGAAGGTGATGACCTTAGAATGTACTACGAACAGCTATTTCTGGAGGACAAAGTCAATGCCAATCAGAAAGCTATATTTGAGGAAACACTGATTGGCGACAATGACTGTGATGCGAAAATTCAAGACATTGTACAACATTTTCTACCATCAAGATCTCCCACATCAAGTCCTACTGCAAGTCCAACGAACTTGCCCAGTTCTAGCCCCAGTGCATCTCCTTCTTTGCTCCCTACTGCCACATCGACTATGTCCCCTTCTGCAAGTCCAACAAACTTGCCCAGTTTGACCCCCAGTGCATCTCCCTTGGAGTTCCCTACTGCCAGTCCATCTACCTTCTCAAGCTTGAGCCCAAGTGTTTCTCCCAGCGCATCTCCGACGACGTCCCCTATTGCCAGTCAAACGAACTCACCCAGTTTTAGCCTGCCCAGTGCATCTTCCTCGGTGCTCCCTACTGCCAGTCCTTCAAAGACTCCAAGCTTTAGCCCGAGCGTTTCTTCCAGTGCATCTCCGACTACGCCCCCCACTGCGTCAGTATGCACAGTCACAACACCCATATGTGGCGAAGGCTCGACTCTTTGCGCGAATAACAGATGCTCAAAGCCTCCCGATGGAAAATGTGATAGGTACGGGACTGGAACCACTGGATGCTTGGATGTTCGATGGAATCCAGACGTATGCGTTGATCCAGTAAATATCTGTGGAGCTGGTTACTGTAGTTCAAACTGCTTTTGTGACAATGGAACGTGTATTGCACCCCCTACTGCCAGTCAAACGAACGCACCCAGTTTGAGCACCAGTACATTATCTCCCTCGGTGTTCCCTACTGCCAGTCCTTCAAAGACACCAAGCTTGAGCCCGAATGTTTCTCCCAGTGCATCACCGGCTACGTCCCCTGTTGCAAGTCCAGTGGGAAGCGACCCTAACCAGCCTGAAGATTACCCTGAAGAACCAGTTATGTACCCTGAAGAACCAGCTGAGGGAACCTATACAGTTGTAAACGAACCGATGATGTACCTAGAACCAGCTGAGGAAACCTATACAGTTGTAAACGAACCGATGATGTACCAAGGACCAGCTGAGGAAACCTATACAGTTGTAAACGAACCGATGATGTACCCTGCAGAACCAGCTGAGGAAACCTATACAGTTGTAAACGAACCCTGAGCAAATCTATACAGTAATAGCCATCTCATAAGACTTGTTTTAAACCCAATGCAATGCCGATGCCAAAGCCTTCAATTCTTTGAAAATGAAAATATTTTTGACTAATGTTCCAACTATTAGAGGGCAAGGTATGAAGAGCCCACCGAATCTACTGTTTCTTTGTTGCCCATCCCATTAATTTCTCTTCTAGCTCCCTAAACTTTTGTGACCTCGTCGTCCGTCATCGTCAACCTGCGTTGGCGTTTGGTCGTCAGACGACACATGAACCATGATGTGGCCATCCGTTCCCCTCCAATCAATCCTCACTCATATTATGCATCATCTCAGATGAGCACCTCATGTATCCCTCATTCCAGTTAAGTGCACAAAGATCGAGATGAGACATCATAGCGTCAACTACTTGACAGTGGCTGCCGCATCGGCGCTCCTCTCGTTCTCTCCGCCTACACCATTAGCCTTTGCCTTTCAATGTCCATCATCGCCCAACATGAGAATGACGACACGGCATGATTCCGTGTTGCCGCGAGAAGACGAGGTAATGGATACTGTGGAGTCATCATTCCGTGATGTGAATGAAGCAGATGTGGAGGACACTGTCATGAGAGCGACGTTCACATCGCGGCCATTGGTATCCGATGAAAGCAAAGGACACATGAAAAGCAGACTGCCTCCTCGCACTCGCAGTAGGAACAATCGCAAGCCTTTCCTCTCCGATCCAGTCTCGTTAAGGAAGCGCACCGAGGCTTTACTCAGCGACGATGATGATTCGCATCGACATCAAGGACCAAAGGCAGACAAAAAGACATTCCACCGGTTGATCGATGCGTGGTCTCGCTGTTCACGGCATGACTCTGCCGATATGGCGTTACGGCTGCTTCGGAGAATGGAACATCTTCACAATCAACAAAGTGACAACGATCTGCCATCATTGGCACTCACAGTAAAAACGTACAATAAAGTCTTGCGTGCCGTCTCCTATTCTCATCACCCTGATGCAGGACGTATCGCATCAGATTTACTTAATGAAATGAAGGAACAATCACACCAACGTAATCTCACACCCAACACCATGACCTACACACACGTCATTGACGCCATCTCCCGCTCTTCAAACCCCGAAGCACCCCATGTAGCCCAACGTCTCGTCCAAGAAATGACACATCCCACGGCCCGGGCATGGAATTCAGTCATACAAGCGTGGTCCACCCAATCTCAACCCGATAAAGCCTCACAATGTCTCGACATTATGGAACAAATAGCAGAATCCACCAATAACGAAGAGGTCCGTCCCAACGAATACAATATAAATACCGTTATTTCGGCATATGCCAAATCCGGTAGAGACGACTCTGCCGATAAGGCTATACGGATATTACAAAAAATGGAACGATTGCACAACAACGGTAGTAAAAACAATAACAACGATAATAATGTACGATTCGTACCCCGTGTCGAAACGTACAATGCCATTATCGACGCATACGCCAAATCAGGTCAATTATCCGCACCGCACAATGCCAATTTGTTATTACAGTACATGACGGAATTGTACGTAACGAAACAGAATATATATGCCAAACCTAATGTACGGAGTTATAATTCGGTAATGAATGCATGGGCCAAGTCGAAGGATATGTATGCACCCGAACAGGCTATGGAGTTGTTAAATCAAATGGAAGAAGAAAATGACTTGAGGATAACACCCGATGCCACCAGTTATGCCACGGCGATTAATGCCTATGCGAGATCGTTGAATTATGACAAGGCCGAAATGGCCTACGGGTTGTATCAGCGTATGGAACGAATGTATAAATTCACCGGGAATAATGCATTACAGCCTAATACCATTGTTTGTAATTCGGTATTGAATGCATGTGCATTTACCGTCGGTGATGTGAAGGAACAATGTAGAGCTATTGATATTGCAAAGAATGTATTCACTCGAATGATAAACGAGAGTGCACTATCATCAATAAAGCCAGATGAGGTGACGTATGGGACGTATTTAAAGGTTATTTGTAATCAAATGCCCGAGGGGGGACAAAAGAATGAGATTGTGAAGGTCATTTTTCGTAAGGCCGCCAAGGATGGGTTGGTGGGGAAATTGGTGTTGAGACAGGTTAAGGAGGCTATTGACATGGATGGCAGGGTGTACGACATGTGTTTTGGGGATAATTATGAGAAAGAAGGACGACGACCACGACGACCTTCTTTTGATAGCTTGGATGATTTGCCAATATCGTGGACACGGAATGTTCGGCGGAAAGAGCAAAGGCTCAATAATGCCGAGCATGCGAGATCGATGGGGGTGTCGGAAGACTCTGATGAAATATTATTATAACATTATTAGAAGCAACTGCACCTCTTTGAAGATCTTTCTGCTGGTGAAGTTAGTTTCAACTTTGCTAAATTATTCGGATGTATGAATTACACTTGAACTTTCAATCAGTTAGATAGCTTTCCGAATTTACAGTTATTGTTATGGCACGCCAATTCATTTTCAGGGTTGTGCGTTCAATTCAATCCTGCTCATGTTGTGCAAAGTATGACTTTACCATGACCATATACTTTCAGGTGTAGGTCGCTCATTTTCATCTAAATCATCGTCATCTAATCTTACACCAGTACTATACATTTGTTGGTTCATACCGTTCATCATTGGTTGTTGATCCACAATAGTGTTATAATGCCCATCTATAGGTAGCGCTGACGGTTCCATCCAATTATAATGATTCATTCCATCGTTATGACTGTTGTAGCTATTATGATTCATCCAGCTATTATTCATCCCATTATGATCCATTCCATTATTAGCATGATGATGGTCCCAAGAAGCCTCCTCACCGCCTCCACCATCCATAAAATCTTTTAATTTGTACATCATTCCCGGTTGTCGCAATTTGTTCAGTGCCTTTGTCTGAATATCCTTAACTATGTCGATAGAAACACACATTTCCTCCGAAATCTCACGTAATGTTCGTGGATATCCATCTTCTAAGCCAAATCTATGTGTCAATACCCACCGCTCATTATCACCTAAATGGTCTAGCATGGAATGCACCTCACCCCGAAAGGCTTCGGACATGGCGTCTTCGTCTGGAGTAGGTATTTCATTGCATGCAATTTTGTCCCCGACTGTAATCTGTTTCTCATCTTTGGTGGAATGTTGATTAAGTTGATGTTCTAGTGACATGACATTGTGACGATTTAAGTGTTGATAGAGTGTAACTTTTTCAATGGAAATGGAGAGTTCGTAAGCTAGTTCCGGAATCGATGGTGAACGACCAGAGAGTTCTTCGAATTCCTTTCGTTTCTTTTCAATGTTTCTCATCTAGCAAGAAGAGGAGTGTGGTTCAAGAGCAGGTTTAAGGGAAATTGAGATTGTATTAGACGATCAATAAATACCTTTGGCCCACCCACACTTTTTCAAATCTCACCATAGTCTGCACGTGCTCTGGCAACCTTATAATCCTCGAACTCTCACTAATACTCCGCAGCATTCGTTGTCGAATCCAATAACTCCCGTACGTACTAAACCGAAAACCTTTCTCTGGATCAAACCGTTCTGCCGCATCCATAATCCCAATATACCCCTCTTGTATCAAATCGTCCAATTTCAATGTCCCGCCGCTCACACCCACCTTTTGTATTAACAAATGGTGATACTTTTTAGCAATCATGGTAACTAGTCCCACATTTCCCGAAACTAATTTGGCCTTTGCCTCCTGACCACGTTGTACAAGGTGATGCAATTGAGATACGGTCAGTGAACATGCCGATGCCCAATGTTCTTCGCTCGGTAGCTCTTTTAATCCTGATATACGCGAGGATGAACTTTTTTCTCTGGACATCCAACTGCATAAGTCATCCTTAATACGCATCGCCTTGGCGTAATCTTGTATGGCATAGGCGATTTCTGTCTCTTCTTGGAAGGTTAATAAGTTGTTGTTAGTATTGGAGTATTGACTATTGATACTGCTACTACGTTTGGTTTTGGATGATGGTAGGATTGCCGAACTGTTACTTCTCGACCGTGAGGATGCCAGTTTACTTCGTTTTCGTCGCTTTGTATCGATTATGCGTTGTTTGTCCACTTGGGTAAAATGTGACGGGTAGCTGTGAAAACTTGAATCCTTATTGAGTTTGGAGTTATTACTGCTGGTGTAGCTTTTCCTCTTTGGTCTGTTGTGATTCTTGCCTCTACTTTGATTAGCAGTGCCTTGTGGCAATCCATTGTAATTGTACATATTCTCTTCAGGGGAATTGTCATATTCAAAACTGTCGGGGTCATAATTGTCTAGATACATGTGAGATGGCCGTGGTTGTTGGAACCTGTTGTTGTTATTATATGTGCTGTGACTGTACTGGTGCGATGGTTGTTGCCATTGCTGCCATGCATACGCCAGGTCTGGGTTTGTGGCTATGAATCGAATCAAATAAAACGATGTTGAGATATAATTGTGAGAGAAAGTTGTTCTAGTACGAAGATGATTTGCAGATAGCAGCAAGGGCTTGTTCAAGAGTGGAGCCCATATTTAGAAACTAATACTAAACACAATGATGCGACTGTAGACGTTTTCATCTCAAGCATTCGGCAAAATTTCATTGGTGCTTTCAGGAGGAGAGGCTTTTCTAAAGTCCCAACATATGAAAAGGGTATCACAAATAAATCACTGCACCAAACAAATCTATGCAACTGATAACAGAATACACATGCATAGATGCAAATATGCTGATATGTACTCAATCAAGAGTCAAGTGATTTCTTTGTGTGAAAGGTCCCAAGGTTGGACTCAAACAAAGGAGATTTCCACTGCTCATCACGCCGGTGTTCCGTTGAGAAAATATTAGTCTTACCGAGTGAACCAAATAACCATGCCGCAGCTGCTTTCATAATCATGGTTGTGTAATGGATCTTGAAGAATATGAACTCAAGAGGCGGTGTCAGGAATTAGTGGATGGGGAGACCAGAGCCAGAGCTGCATAATGGTTCATGGTGAATCTGTCTTGATTTTGTTGTTGTGTAGTGCGTGTGCGTGTGGTTTGTTCCTCGAATGACGTTGACACGAAGAACACGTACTACGACTACGACTTAAGCTGATACGACTAGATGACAAGGGCTCTTCCCGCCTAAAACATCACCACCGCTAAGATAAGATCTGATGATGATGATGCCTAGAAAACTACTTCCTCTGCAATTAAGAGATGATAAGAAAGCTCAATTACACATTTCGTCAATACAGCAGCAGTAATGGTGTTAAAAGCCAAAAACAGGTGATCTTGTTCTTGTCATCCGCATCATGGCCTCAACCAAACGCTACTGCCGCCGGGACACGAACAAACTCTCTACTAGAATTATTCACAACTTATTCCAAGCTCTTTACGTCGGCTCATTTCGGATGTGGGGCGGCCGACATCCCAACGTCTTCATCTAGTGCACATGATGTAAACAACTTACATAAAGTACAGAGACATCACATCAAAATGAATAGAGGACAAGAGATGAAAGATCTACTCAATAGGATTCAGAGTGAGCACGGACCAATAAAGGCTGTGGTGTTTGACAGATTCTACAGCGAAGAAGCATATTCATTCATGATAAAAGAATCGTGTCCTGATGCCTTGAGAATACTCGATATGCAAGATGTGCACTCGCTGAGGATCGGTAGACAGAATTTAGTCAAGACTCTTGATACAGACGGTCGAAATCTTTCGTCGTGTCTCATAGATAAAGTTATGACATTTGACCCAAAAGACAATTATGAAGAAGATACGATAAACAACTACAAGATACATTCACGTGACATATTTCTACGAGAGCTGGCATCCATACATCGGTCTGATCTTGTCTTTGTATGCTCCTCAGCTGAAATGAAGTTGTTGTACTCGTGGAATGTTCCGAGTTGGAAGTTGACATTAGCATCATTTTTCTGCGACAAAGTAGATCGAGAGACACTACCTTCATTCCATGATAGATGTGACTTTGTAACAGTTGGAGGGTAAGGCTAGATGTCATTTCTTTTTCGTATGGATTCATTGACATATCATATCCCTTAGCAGATTCAAACACCAGCCAAACATTGATTCCGTGAAACTCTTACGATATGAAATATGGCCAAGAATACGAAATCAACTCAACAATGCAAAATTACACATTTACGGTGCATATCCCACACACGAGATACAATCACTCCATGATGACAAATCTGGATTCTTAGTTCATGGCAGGATTGATGATCTCGATAACGATTTGAAGAAACGACGGATACTCCTGGCTCCTTTGCGATTTGGTGCGGGAATTAAGGGCAAGATTGTAGATGCTTGGAGATGTGGTTGCCCAGTCATTACCACTCCTGTTGGTGCAGAAGGTATAGGTATGATGGATGATGCAAACATTTTTGAATGGGGAGGTGGAGTTGCTTCCGATACAGATGATTTTGTTGAATCGGCAGTAAACTTGTACACAGACGAGATGATATGGAACAGATCACAAAAAAGAAGTACTGTATTGCTACGTACAATATTTGACAAGGAGCATAACTTTAATCTCGTTGACAGTGCTGTCAAAGATGCAATGAATAAGTTTAAAGGGAGAAGAGCGTGTGATATTACTAGTGCCATGTTGTGGCACCAAAATATGAGAAGCACGAAATACTTCTCTAAATGGATAGAGCTAAAAGAGAAGATGGTGTAAAGTTTCTGTCAGTGAATGGCTATTACAGGTCTATACATTGCTTGAAGGATTAAATGCAAAAAGAAGCAGATGATCAACCCATCCAGACAGGACGCCAAAATCATCCAGTATTGAATGAACGGACAAAAGAGTTGTTCCACGGTAATCTTTGTTGGGACAAATTTTCTATTCAAATAGTTAGATATAACATGGGAGGAGGATGACGTCCTAATTCTACCAGTCTAGAATTTCTGTTCGGTTCCCATTGATACAATCCGCCGCATATTGCATGTGGTAAACTGCATGTTGTATTTTGCAGTAAAATTATACTTCATACTTCGCACCGTCCTCCTCCTCCTCTTCATCATCATTATCTTCTTCTTCTTCTTCTTCACCCTCGCTAGTCTCATCCCCATATACGAACGAATAATTCTTCTTCTCTTTCTTCTTCTTTACCTCTTCGAGTTTTTGAGCCAATCCCCCCTCCTTGTCGTCTGCTTCAAAAGTTACCTGTTTACTTTGTTCGCGGATGTTTCTTACCGAAGTCTTTCTAGCGGCCGCAATAGACACATCGCGCTTCAGCGTTTCCAAACTTTTTCTTCTGGTCAACACTTCATCGGGAATCGTTATATCACCAACAGAGCCACCAACAGAGCTGTTCATCGATGAATTACGGTGGACTGATCTTTGTGGGAAGTCAAGTGGTTTTGGAACACCACCCGACAAATCTGATAGAGTTCCATCATCTGAATCAATTTCGAGATCTCCTACTGAGTTTCTTACCATTAGAGAACCACGTTTTGGGAGGGGATCTCCTTTCTTCGTAAATTCCTCTCTGGCGATATGTAGCAGAGGGTCAGAAGGGTCAGCGTCATCATCAGCATCAACTCTCCTCTTCGATTTGTCGCAGCAGCAACGGCAACAATGCATCATCGTTGGTTCAAAACGCTTTCATCAGCATGATGTATGTGTGCATGATCGGTGTGGTGTCGTTGCACGTGGCAAGTCAAAATTCAAAGAAAATAAGCTCGGGTGGGGTTAGGGGGGCTAGGTTAGGGTTAGGGGCTATTAGGGGGTACCACACCACACACTTTTAGAGTAGATAGTAAAAAGCCACTGTACGACTAAAATGCAACCCAAACCCAAACTCCCATACAGCTCCTTGCTGTAAGATAGTAGAGCTGCAAACTTTGACATGGTAGTATTGATACAAAATGGAGAAACACTAACATGAGGATGAAAAGTAGGTCAGGTTTGGTGCTACATCTGGAGAATGTCAGAGTTGCACACAACAATCTACCACTTAAGAGGAAATTATGGCATATGTGCCAATCTCCTTCCCTGGGGTGATAGTGATAGTGAGAGGTGCATACATCAGTTGATAGCTGATGGCTTGATGGGACATCAGATTGAAATATCTCGTGTCCTAGTCGGCATTGCTTTAGTGTAGTAGTAGTAGGGAGATTCGGCGATCCATAATACGTAAGATTTGTATGCTAATTAGACCCTACTAGAACGCACATTCATTACACAAAATCAAAATAAAACTTGCATAAGTCTGCCAGCAAAGGCCGATTGTGCTTGAGATGAGCTCACATTTCACAGCCAACATCGCAGCATAAGAACGCAAGCAAACAAATAGTCCTCTCCATCCTTTTTTTTCAGACAAGATAGATACCAGGAACAGCACCAACCAAGAACAAGGATCAGCAGATCCAGAGTGGCCATATTGATAATTAAATGCGTATTATGGTAAGATCATAATATGGTCAGCGTATCATTGTTTCAGTCGTTTAAGGGAATTACCTCTCATACAAAAATATTTTTTGACAAAATTCATACCGAGTCTTTACACTAAAAGGTAAGATATGCAAAAATCTTGAGGATCAATTCAGATCAATTATCTCACCAATGTTACTCACAAACTCTCTCTTTCTAAATCTCTTCTTTCGTGCTATTGCTATTGTCATGCCGTTGAGGAAGAAAGCCCAAGGCCAAGCCAGGGAGGCAAAGCAAGCAGCAGAAGAAGAGAACGTCTAGTGCAGCAGATCGCTAAGAACATAGGCTAAAGCTAAATTCATGGTCGCGATGTGCTAAAGACTTATGAGCTTAGCGCTCGTCTACATGCTAAACAGGGGTTCGTCTGCCCATCAATCGTGTGGACATGAAGCAGTCACGATCTGAGTCCTTAGTCAGATCATCAAGAAGCAGCAACGGCAGCTCATGGCTGTCACAATTCGACCAATGCAAATCTTATCCAATGCGACCATTTAGGCAAGCACAGAAATATTTTTTCTCGAGACGATTGGAGTGCAGAAGATGCACGCAACGTTGTGTTTGATGAATACACATCTAAAGTCAATGCAACTGGAGATGGTAGCACATACGAAGACATGATGGAATTTGCTAATGATTTCTATGATAACAATTATCGAAAATTCAACAACGTTAGAAAGGATCTGGTTAAACAAATTATCCTGGTGTGTGGCACAGAGTGATGTCTACTTTCTACAGCCAAATCAGGTCACTTTGTTTTGATGCATATCATTGAGGTTAGAGACAGATGTAATGGGGATCGGGATGCAGACATCTGTGAGGAAATTTTGAGATCTATAGGTGATATTTATCCATGCCCCCGTGCAGTAATTCGATTCTTTCATAGAGGAAACTCATGCAATTGCCTCCAGGAGATGTATTACAATCTGAAAGAGACAACAAAACGAACATCAGGATTCAAGTGACTCTATTACTCAAAATTCCTTTCTTGGAGGAAGAGCAAAAAAAATTTGACGGGTAAACATGAGGGGAATCAATTGAAGCAGAGGTGCTTCGACCTGGTACCACAAGAATGAGTTAGTAAGATACTAAAGACATGGGCAAATATACATACCGCACATTTGACATCAAGCGTCCATGCCCGAATTGAGTAGGCTTAGTTTTCAGCAACCATTGGAACTTTTTTCAAGCTGACTTTTGTGTGGTGTGAAGTCCTTCGTCAGTGTCTAGTGTCTGAACCACTCCACGCAACAGTCTGCTTGGTCATAGCACCTCTGGTTCTGGTTGTCAGCAGCCATTATTGGGACTTTTTTCAAGCTGGTTTTCAATCTGTGTTTTGGGTGGAGTCCTTCAGTGCACTCCACGTAACAGTCTGCTTGGTCATAGCACCTCAGGGGGCTGAGAACTAAGCCTAATCAATTTTTTACATGCACTAGAGGTGACCTGACGTCTTCAGCGGCAACTCGCCAAACAAATATCACAAGTCACACTTTATCTGCTGTGACCCTTTTTATTGCAGTTTTGGACTTCTCTCATT
>JALLPH010000783.1:0-14769 GCA_036939855.1 Cyclotella choctawhatcheeana
GATAATAATTATCTGGATAGTTCTTATCTTTAGGTCCTTTGAGAGGAGGCAGTACTTCCCCTGTCGGTGACTTCCTCGGGGACCACTGTGCTTGCTTATCTTCCATCTGGATCTTCTGGAGAACAACTTGGGTAGCTTCTATGGCCCTCGCCGTGTGCGCCATCCCCGGCTTGATTTCAGCATTGATGTTGACCATAAAGTATCCTGAATCCGGCCTAAGGACTTCCGACAGCGCCGAACTATTATCGTCCGTTAAGGTAGAAGTAGTAGACGAGCCTGATGGTGTGCCAGGTACTATATCCTTGAGGAGGGTTTGGTTGAGTGGGATTTCGTTGTCAGAGCCGTACGCATTCTCCCCATCCGTATCATCATCCACTTCCCAAGTCCGGACCCCCAGCTTAATAGGAACTGGTTTGGCTGGTTTTTGTTTCCCCTGTTTCCCTTTTTGACTGGTCGAGGGTTTCTCTACTACTTCCACCTCGTCACTGGAGGATGTCCCTTCACTGTCATCCTCGTCCAGGTTATTTTCGCTTTCCTCACTTGTATCGTCTCTCGCACTGTTGTTGGAAGAGTCCTCATCAGATTCCTTTGCTGTTGATTTGTTGGTTTGGCTTTTGCATTTCTCTGATTCGTCCTCTTCCTTGTCGTCCTGCCTGTTGGATTCATACTCTTTCCATCCTCGTTCAAGCCACTCGTCGATATCACCTAGCCGTTCCTCCCCCGCATATAAGATACGATTACCGTCTTCGGGACCCATCTTCACTACCAGTTTGGTTTCGGACGGTTTTGCAGCCGCGACCCCTGCTACACACTTAGCCGTGAGTAATGCTAGTATTGCCTCCTGATTCCTGCACAGCGAGACGTATGTCAGAGGATCTGTCTCGAACTTGTAGCTCCCGGTATTTAACTTGACATCCTTAAACTTGACTTTTAGTGCTCTGGTAGCTTTCGAGTTTAAGATTTCAATGGACGTCTTATCGCCTTTTACCCATCTCAGGCAGAAGGGGCCTTTATTCATATGGGCGGCACTTTTGGTAGGCTTGCTGTGGTTACTCGCTTTCTTCCCCAGTAGCTCCGCTAACTCAAAGTAATCGCACTGACGTAGGATCGAGTTCCATTGATTCCTTCGCTCCTTTCTTCTTGGTTTTGAACTTGTACCTGTCTACTCCTTGGTCAACCAGGTCCGCGAAGTTATCGGCCTCCCATAGCTCCCCTGTCCACTCATGGTCATTTATCAAAGCAATCTTCTCCTCCTTGGACATCCCTTTTGGCGAGTTGGCCTTGTGTGGCTCTTCCGTTTTCGATTCCTCTAGCTCTACTGGAAACTTTGCAGACAATTTGGCATCCTTTGGCAAACGCTGAGTTGTTGATGGCGACTTCTGGGGGGATCCTACCGCTGCTCTTTTCTTGGCCGGGGGAGATTGAGGCTCCGACATCGTGACGTCCCCGTCCTGATTGTCGGTTACAGCGCCATCCATCGACACACGGGGAGGTCTGTTGTGGTTCCTGGCATCTTGGAAGTGGACCCCCTTATTGACTTGCTCTTGGTTGTTACGGTTGTTGCCGTTTCCATCCCCCTCGTTATTCTGACTGTTCCCCATCATCCCTGCCGCCGTTGCTACACTGTTTAAGATGTTGGACATCATTGGCTCTTGCCGCTTCTCTCCTTGCCTGTTGTTGGTTGCGTTGAATGCTTCTGGCGTAGTTCCGTTCGAGCTTCTTGATGAACTCTGTTTGGAATTGTGCTCTTTGCCACGAGATTGTTTTCGTTTCACAATAATCCAACCACCAGCTTGTGACAATTCGGTCTTGGTTGAAGTGGATGACGAGGTCCCGCAAGTACTTTGTATTGTAGCCTGGCACAAGTCCCTGTTCCTTAAGTGCTGGGAGGAGGCTATCAATGAGGCCGTCTCGTTCTCGTATAAAGTCGGCTGTCTTGGCGTAGTCGTCGTCTTCGAACTTCCTAAATAGTTCTTGGACTTCCTGATTGTCGGGGTACCCTGCGGCGACAAGGACGAAGTCGACTTCAAGGTACTCGCTTCTTCCCCACGCCCGCCAGAAGTTGTTTCTATGCTCAATTTCGGAGCAATATATGACTGTTGGCTTTTTGGATGTTCTGGACTTCGTTCGAATCCTGTCGGCAATAGATTCGTTCGCGTTGTTAGACATGTACCTACACTGGTTTTCTTCCTGACTTGAGATGTCACCGAGGAGAGCCAGTCTAGCGTGGATGCTGCCCTGACGTCGTTGCTTTGGACTAGTTCGAGGATCACTGCGGTTGCCACTGCTGGAATGTCCACCCTCTCGCGGATATTGTTGACGTCCTTGTGAGATCTACCTTGATGGCTCCACTTGTCAGCTATTGCCTCGTCGTGAGTAAGGTTTTGGATGTAAAACACTACTTCCTTCGCGATGTTTGCAATCGCGGTGGTGTTCTCGGTTCTTGTAGGTTGTTGTTTGGTTGATTGGTTTGCTGTTGGGGTGATTATTTGACGGCCAAAATCTTCATGGTGCAGGTGTTTCGGGGCAGCTGAGGCAGCTGCTCTCTTGGTCCTACGGATTCCGTAGCTGTTGGTATAAAACATGGATTATTTTAGTAACATAAGTGTTGTGCGCACTCCCCCTACATCGGAAAAGTACTTCTGCTTCTGCTCATATGAATATTAGTTTACCACAAATTGCTCTGCTATGAACAAACCAGTCTCAACCTTGCCATTCTCCGCTTTTTCAAAGTACATCAAGTACAGGTCTCATTCTCAGCTTTCAAAGTACATCAAGTATGAGTGTGTTACTAGTGCCATTACATTGAGCCTTCATTTACATAATATCAAGAAATAGGATGCTGACGTATGAAAGTTTTGTAATGAAACTTCATTCTATCCCTGAACCTTGATAAAGTTTAGGATAAATCTTTTGTGAGTCGGATTTTCTAGCCGTTGAGTTTTCGCGCCATGGCTCAATGACAACAGTTCATGCTGTTGTTCATGTGAGAATAAAGGATCAATTCACCTGAACCGTCCGTACAATCTCATCATTAGATACAAAACTCAGGAGCACAAATAATCAGATCAACTGGATAATACAATAGCATCATCATGAGGTTCCCCATCGCCTCTCTCATTCTAGCCGCCAGCACAGGCCTCCTCTCACTCCCCCACAACGCTCTCTTTGCCACCGCCCAAGAATGTCCCGGCGGCGTCACCCCCGCCAACGACGGCTCCTGTCCCAACCCCGACGCCGTGGCCCTCAACAAACAGCCGGAAGACGACTCGTCCGACGACTCCTCCGACGACGAACCCCGAGTCTCCGGCAACCCCAACGCCCACAAACTAGACGACGACGAGGAAAAACCACCCACCACCTGCGAATCCTACCTAAAACTAACCGGCTTCAAGGACGCCGTATACGAAACCCGTTCCTTCTACCAAGAAGTGGCATGGAGCGAAAACGCCAACAAACCCGACGTATGCATGAGTTTAGACGACATTCTCCAAATATGTAATTCGTACCGTCCGCATTATCACGAACCGTACGTGCATTTCCCCGCGGCGTACTTGAAAGATATGAAACGGATAGTGTTCATCGGGGGGGGAGATGCCATGCTCTTACATGAAAGTCTCAAGTATCCCAACGTGGAATTGGTATTGGGGCTGGAATTGGATCAAAAGGTGGTACGTGAGAGTTTGAAGCATTTCCGGACACAGCCCCACTTTGAAGATCCGCGTGTGCAGTGGTGGTTCGGCGATGCCGCCAAAAGTTTGGCGTTGCTCCCCCGCGAATGGTTCGGGACGTTCGATTTGGTCATGGTGGATTTGAGCGAGACCGCCATGAGTATCAGCGTCACGGATGATTTGGATATCTTTGGTGCTCTTTCGTTGTTGATGAAACCCGAGGGGATCTTTGTCAAGAACGAATTGTATTACGGTGCCATGTCCAAATTGTTCGATCACAGCGTATTCGTGTACATGACGGATTATCCCATTTTGTGCGATCAGGATTGGGCCATGGGTTCGAATAAGATCGATTTCTTACATCCGGTAATTGACGGGGGACTTATGGAGTCAAATAAGGTTCGAACGTACGAGTACACTCCGTTGGATGACGAGGATGATCATTACAAATTAATCAAGGATTATTCACACAATGACGCTAGGAAACAGGGGAAATGCGGCACCTACGACGAGGAAATCGAAAAGGCCAAGAAAGGAGCAGAAGTTAAGGAATTGGTCAAGCCCACCCGATCGGCGGGTGTTCTCATGATTATCGAGGCGGATCAAGTTCCCAAGGGCAAGTACGCCGAATTGGAATCTTCCATCAAGTCTATTTTGGAAGAACACGGTTTGAAACCCCTTGCCGAGAAGCCGACAACTCACAATAATGCCAGTAGTGAGGATGTGTCCGATGCCTTCTTCCTTGCCATGGAGGAGGGATATGTCGATGCTCACTTTTACCCCGGTGCCAAGCACGTTGGACTCGAGATTGTGCTCTGGTCCAAGATTGCCAAGCAAGACGATGTTTCGGAATCTATCCTATCGGCCATTGGAGTGGAGAGTGGTTTTTCCAAGTATCGTGTCATTCACGGTGGTATGCTTGGTGCCAAGAATTGGAAAGAGGATGTCGAGGCCGTTGGTCCCGTGAAGAAGAATTTGCGTGAGTGTGATCCGGAGGTCAAGGCTGCCGAACCTCAGATCGGAAATGGACCCATTCCCATGGAGGTTTTCAATGCGGCTATTGGTGCTGGTATGGCCATGTTGCCCAAAAAGATGGATAAGGTAGTGGCTGTCGTGTGCGGATCCGCAGATTGCAAAACGGTCGAGACGTTGCAGCAGAATCCCAAGGTGGACAAAATCGTTGCTATCCACTCCTGTCCCGATAATAAATCCGACATGATCAAATCCGACGATGAAGATATATTATCGCATGTGTACATGTGCTCGCCGAAAGACCTCAAAAAGTCAGCCAAGGCCGAGGAGGGTTACAGTGCCGTCATCGTCGACCCCGCCGCTCCTGCAGACTTTGTCATTGAACTCCAGGAAGAATTCTGCACCAAGGGTGACGGTCAAGGCCAGAGTGTTCTTCTCCGGCCTCAAGTCACCTTCATGACTTCCCTCGCCACCGACCACGAAGAAACATTCTTCCGAAAGTGCGTCCGCGGTCTCAGCAAGCACATGGTTCGCAGTAGCCGCATCGTTCTCGATAAGACGGCGGAATTTGGAGTGATCGGAAGCGCCCAACCCGGGTTTGTCAAGAAAGTTGTCACTCTATCCGAGGCAATCGAGAAGAAGACCGGTGTACGCACTGTCATTGATAAAATGATTGGAGGGCCCGTGCAGCAGCAGAAGAAGTACGATCCCGAACACTACCCGCCCAATGCTTATGATGAACGGGATTCGTTCAAGCAATACACACATCAGATTCCGTTGGCATCGCAAAGTCTGTACCAGCTTCAAGTCTTTGACGAAGCAGAGACTAAAACTGTAACGGCCGCCATGATTAAGGATGCTCTGGAGGCAGTGATTGCTGCCAATCCTCAATTTGCCTTAGGAAAGCGCGTGGAGTTTACGGATGCGATTGGAGACGGATCCGTCGTTGGTGTGATCATGTCGGATGGTCATATCATCATTACTTGGGACGGAGCAGGACGCGTAACACTCAACACCTTGACATTCGGCGAAGAGTATGAGCCGGTACCTCCAACTGCCGATGTTCCCGACATGGTGCTTTCAAAGCACAAGACTGGAGTTATCGATGTGTTCATGAGCAAGCTTCCTAAGTCAACGCAAGTGTCCGTCCGAGAACAAATGCCCCGTGGATCTAATCGTGTGGTCAACTTTAAGAAAGACATTAATGCCATCCCGGGATGCACGAATCACTTTGATCTTTGCATGGATTTTGCCAAGGAGGGAGATTGCGATGATAACGAAGAACAGCCCTGGATGAATAAATATTGCAGTTTGAGCTGTGGGACTTGTGAAGAATTTATTCCCAAGTTGGCTTAAGAAACGGTGCACCATATATTTACTATAAAGTGAAAGTATAGGACTATTATTTATTGATGGTATGCAGTATAGTTAGTTCCATCGCCTGGCGCATATACATGTCCCATCCAGTCTTCTATTCAAATAACAGCAAGGGCAGGTTGATTCTCGGCACTTACTCCACGACCTGGCCCAAATAATAAGTGCATATCTATCTCCCGAAAGCACATCCGTGACACTATGAAGATGCCTTCCCGAATGCAACAGAGCCGTACCAACATTGGGTCTCTCCACAGTCCCGACAAGCTGGCCTTCACCTTCCGTTCCCCGAAGCCCAAAGAATTGTACGTGTCCCCCTTTATAATCTTCCTCTCCCAAACAACAATTCAATGTAACTTCTGAATCATCTGTGTGAGATACAAGTCTGTGACGTGTCGCACCTTTGCTAACTCGTGGAGATGCAGAGTATCCGGCCACATATCCATGTCTCCAATCTAATATGGTGGATGCATCATCATCATCTTTTTGAGATTTCTTACTTTCAAGGTGTTCACTTTTAGCAAACAAGTGTTTGGATATTGGAATGATGAACATGTTGAATATCATATCATTTACCCAACCTAAACCTATGGAATCTAAGTCGACGGGTTTATCTCCAAGCTTAATGCCGTTGAATTCTTCGATGGAATCGCACATTTCTGTCAATTCACGTATTGTATTTCGTAGGAGCTGACAAAACTTATGCGGTAAAAAGATAGGAGTTTGAGATCAACATGGTTGCCTATGGTACTTGTTGCTAGAGCAAAGCATCATTTGTTTATATGACTTACCCCCCGACTCAACATGGGAAACGAATAAACATCAAACATTTCTTGATCGATGAATTCTTCCAACAGGGATGTATTCAAATCAACATGGACTCTCCCATACATGACATCACGTAGATCATAATCTTGGTATTTCTTCCTTTTGACGGAGTGGAATACAACATGAAAGGCTTGTTCACTGAGTATATTCCTTTGCTTTAGTTCGGCCCATGATTCTGGCGGTTTCATCAATGATTTTGACAACCAAATATCATTACAACTAGTATCATCATCATCATCCAGTTCACAATGTCCACGTGATTGTACTACAGCAGCAGCAGTGTCACTACTGTCATCACCATCTTCTGCCTCTCTACCATTCAAAAACCTGGTATTGTAACATCTAACAAGACTGCATATTTCACGTCTCCTATCCAACAAATCACGTTTTTGCCGCGATACCTTGTCAAGTGTGCGCTTCAATGCATCCTCCAGTGCTGTCACGTCATTCACGTTACTTTGGAATCGTGATAGATAGTTGGGATATCGATCGAGTCCTACGATGGCGTGTAGCATGTGACTTACGCTTCGAGCGGGATCCCACCCGCTGCTATCGTCGTGGTCATCTTTCCCCAAAGATTGTTGCGTAATGGTTATAATACTAGAGGGATTGTTGTTAGTATTGCTTTTCTTGTACAATCTCGGTTTTTCATTGATGGCCCCTCCACCGATGGTGACTTTGGATTCAGAGGCCATATTATTTGCAGTATTGCTGCTTGATGAAGAAGCTTGAGAATTTGAAGCGAATAAAAGTAGCAGTAGAGCTGTTATTGATAACAAGGTCTGAAGCTGTAGAATCATACCTGCTAGATGATTAACGACGAGATCTCCGATCGGTTATATTCAAGTAAAAGAACCTTTCCCGCCCATTTCTGAACTTACGGATAAAACTTATTTTTGCAAAAACAGGGGTAACAATAATAATGTCTGAGGTGACCAGATCTAAAACAAACCTCAGTACCAGAAAATGAACCGTCTGTTGAAAGCGAACACACTTTTTCCGTGAAAGACAAGGGTTAACCTCAAAGGAAGCGGGGAAGAGCAAACTGTTTTACCAGAGGTTGTGTACCTGTATGCGATAAGTCAAGGTTAACCTCATCCGAAAGCCACCCCCAGGCTAGAAGTGCGGGAACCTGGAGCGGAGAGGTGTGAATCTTAATTGGGCCTCGCTAAATATTGATTCCTGTGTACACGAAGAACCTGCCCCGCACCAGCACTCTGATACCATAGAGAAATAACATAACAGCACACCTCACTAACACACCACCTGTTGGTAACCTGCCACTGTAACAACTAACAACCTGCCACGACAAAAACATTCAACAATTCAAACAGTTCATTATTTGGAAAAGCATAGTTTTGCAAAGTAAGTTAGAGCATCTTCGTTGTTTGATGTTGTTGTGTAATATACCAGCCAACTCCCATGGTAGTGTGACTAGATCTAACATTTTTATTCTCCTTTCTCTTTTGTCCTTTGGACATAAACGCAATCAGCAATCATCAGGTGAGTTCCTGTCCTGTTGAAATATCATTGTGATTTGCACTTTACATCCCTTTCTCACGAGAACAAACACCACGTCCTCTCTCTACGCGGTATCTATGTACGGCATGATATCTTCTTCGGTCTGTCATCGACTAATTAACTGTCAACTGTCAACTACCAACATCCTCATCTATCCCCATCATGATCTCGGCCATCATCACCGCATCGTTTATTGTATCGTATCGATCTACAATCTCATCAACCATTGAACACCGCCATCCATCTGAAACGTGAATCGTGTTCATGTGACATCGTCATGACGCTCAAACCAACTGTCCAACGCATCTCCAATCCCCCACTGTCCATTGTTATGCCTGCTCGAACTCCCTCTCCGTCGTCCATCGACTACGATTTCGCGGCGGAATATCTTCTACCCATAATTACTCATAACATAAATCATCGGCTTCATTGACGCCTCCACCTATGCCGTGCTTCAAACACGTTTGTTTTCATACAAATAAAAGGTAAGTGTTATGACAGAGGGGTTCTCTGCGTGTTACTTTTTAGAGTGCTGTAATGTTATTATACATCATTTAACAAATCTCTAACGCATTATTTGTTTTGCTTTACACCCCAATCAATCTCGAATCTCAACACATTGCCGTATTCATACTACGCCTTCCATTGATCTTCTATGTTCAATCTTCATCTACTCCCATCGATATGATATCATGCAGTATTCAATCACATCACTCCCTCGAATCGCAACGTGATCTCGCCTCCCTCAATCTATCAACTCATTCTGTTTCAATTCACCGTCCATCATGCTCTTCTCGATCAAATCTAATATACTCGCCTCTATCGCTGGATTTGCTGCCTTGATCCACAACATTGGCATCGTAAACTCCCAAGAGGTTGTCAACTCTGTAATTGATGCCTCGGCCTACGACTCCTCTTTCTCTGCCGAGTCTGCAGACTCTCATTTCGGATCTATCCGCGCTGCTGCTGTCGAGGACATGGATTTGAATGCCAACGGGAAGGACGCAGAAGAGAAGGGCGAGGTCACTTTGAGGGGCGCATTTGATTATGACATGTATGAACCCGGAAAGATTTCAATCCAACAAATCAACGGTATCCTTGGCTCTGGGACAACTGATACGATTCGTGTAAAGTTCATTGCTCTCTCAAGCTACAACGATCCGGTCATTTACACGAGGGCAAAAGTACCTCGTCCTAGTGAAGATTGGGTTGATTTCAGATTTGGCTCCCTTGATTGGCCGAGCGACTACATGGTTAATGTAACCACGGAAGGGAGGGATGCTTGGTGGATGGATTCAGTACAATTGTTAATGGAGACTGGTCAAGAAGACACGGAATGGTCCTACGATTATCTTCTTGAAAAGCAATGGGGCTTACCTGGCAATAGCTTCGGATTGTGTTTGTCGAATGAGGTCTATGACATGCAAACCAGATCTCAACAACGCATCACCTGGAAGGGGAAATGCTACTATGAAATTGCGATGACTAAGAATAACGGTTGGTACGGACGCTACAGAAATTCAAATGGCCAGGATGTGGAGGAGCATTGGTGGTAGTCGGGTGAAATGGTGTCCCAGGCTTGATTTGGATAGGTTTAAATTACAGAGGTGTGTATTTGGAGGTTGTTGGGTGGTTGACTATGCTTTGTGATTTCACTTAATCGTGTAACTTTAGGGGGCCATAAAATAATGTGCCCGCTTATGTTATGAGTAGTAGGTAAATCTACATGCTTGCTCTTGTTAGGTATTGACATCATTTTTTTCACAAGCCTACTACTTTAGACCTTCACAAAGATATGCCTCCTAAATATTGTGACCGTCATTGCGCATCTTCTCTTTTCTTTATTTATCTTTATCAGCGTCGGTTAAAGCAAAAGCAAAGCCCAAGACAGCAACTACTGTATCTCAAAACCATGACGACCTACCCCGCCACCGTCAAATGGGGCAAAGAAACCCTATCCATAACCCTCGACCCCTCGGCCGGCCCCGCCGGTCTCAAATCGCAGCTCAACGCATTGACCAACGTCCCCCTCCACCGTATGAAAATCATGCCCAAATCCAAGGGGCTGTGGAAGGGGTTACTGAAGGACGATGTCGATTTGTGTGCCTTATCGTACGAGGCGCCGGTGCAATTGTTGTTGATGGGGAGTGCGGAGGTATTGCCGGAGAAACCCAAGGTCAAGACTGTGTTTTTGGAGGATTTACCTCCCGAGGAGAAGGCCAGGTGAGATGAAGATGATGATGATGAATGAATATTCAATTTGTTTTTTTTCTAAGAGAGACTTGATACTCGATTCTTAACAAACTGTGCCGTATTATTATTGTATCAATGAATTACAACACATCAAACAAACAATTGAACAAAACAGGGTAGTAGAACCCAGCGGTCTCGTCAACTTGGGCAACACATGCTATCTCAACAGCGTGGTGCAGGCATTACGTGTCATTCCGCAATTGCGTCGAGGAATCGAATATTACTCGTCATCATCCGGAGGATCCAATAATAATAATTCGTCGAAATTTCTATTGACCTCGCTGCTTTCTACGTTGAATACTTTGGGTGAGTTTTGAAAAGTTTGTTATGGAATTATTGTACTTATTTTAATGGAGAGATGAAGAATGATGTCAATCTAACTGCACTATATTGATATTCTGTGTTTTTCGTGGCTTAATTGACTGAACGTCACGTTTTTTTTATAGACGCCAGTCCCCAGGCCATCTCACCCAATAACTTTGTCATGGCGACTAAAATGACCTATCCTCAGTTTGCACAGGTAAGTTTATATCTCTTCATTAACACAAATCGTGAGCAACTGCACAATACGGTCAATACTAACATTCCCATCTTTAATTACTATTTTATGAATGGAAAAATAACAACAGACGGGTCCGGGCGGTAGGCCAATGCAACAAGATGCCGAAGAATTCTACTCCCAACTCCTAAACACCGCCTCCCAAGAACTCCGCTCCGTCCCCGCACTAAAAGCCGCCTTCGGACAAAATCATAAGGATGATTGGATGGGAGCCGACAACGTCGTCGATGCACTCTTTGGATTGAAAATGGAAGAAAGTCTCACATGTGATGAATTAACAACCACGGACGATAACACTAGTAGTATGGAAGAAGAATCAGCAACAATATCCTCCGATCTCGCTAGGAAATTAGTGTGTAACATCCAAGGTGCCAACGAGGCCAACGTCACACACATTGCCGAGGGGATAGCCCTATCCCTATCCGGCAAGGTCGAGAAACACTGCGAGGCACTGGGACGGAATGCCATGTACACGCGCTCGCAGAAAATTGCCCGTCTCCCTCCCGTGATTGTGGTACAATTCGGACGATTTTATTGGAAGGCCACACCCGATTCGCAAGATCATGCGGGTGTCAAGTGTAAAGTTATGAAACCGGTGGGATTCTCGAGTGTTTTGGATGTGTACGAATTTTGCACCGATAAAGTCAAGAGTGTGTTGAAGGTTTCGAGGGATAAGGCCGCGGCCGAGGAGGAGGAACGGGTTGCCAAAAAGTTGAAAGGAGAGGAGGTGGATGAGAGTAATGATGTGGAAATGAAGGAGGGTGAAGATAATGAGGAAGATGCTGAATTGAAAGCGGCATTGGCAATGAGTGTTGAGAAGGATTTGGCTCCTGTTGGCCTGGGTCTACCGAATGACTTTCAGGGATTGTACGAGTTGTTTGCTGTGGTGACTCACAAAGGGAGAGATGCAGACGGAGGTCATTACATGGGTTGGGTCAAAGCATCCAATGCGGAGACTGCCTCGAATGCAAAGAGAGAGAAAATTGGTGATACCGATGATGACAATGAAGACTGGTATGTGTTTGATGACGATGAAGTTAGTCCATGTAAGACAGAGGACATTTTAAAGTTGAAAGGAGGTGGGGATTGGCATATGAGTTATCTTAACTTTTACAGAGCTAAGAAATAAATTCATCGAGAGCCGTCCTCTCAGGCATGGTATTTTCTATGATGTGTTTGCATAACATTTTATGAGTCGGCCACGCCGCAATCTGACAAGCGCGACTGCAGTATTGAACAACCTTGCACACCGAACATACCATTATATCTTTGACCTCAGTCTCCTTCCAACATTCATGGCAGACAGATATCCGTTGAGTTTTCTTCTTCAACTTATCGTATAGTGCTGAGAGGCAGTCGCATGAATTTCTCTTGTGAAAGAATCGAACGAACTCTCGAGGACAACGACGCAGATCACGATGGAGATTTAGCAGTTCCATAGTGCCTTTTAAACTGATGCTACCATGTTGACCACTTTGGTGCAACGCTTCATGCATACAAGCCATTAGAGCACCATAGTGAATCAAGACAGAGTCTTCTTTTCCATTGAATAATTCTTGACCTAGATCCTCGACCAATATCGTTCCTCTAGACAAAAGTAATTGCTGACAAATGTGTCTTCTGCCGGCATGTTCGAACACAGACTCGCGATGTTCACGTAAAATATCATTGATTATGTCTAACGTATCTCTTTTTCGGTTTGAATCCACAAGCATGCCTCTTATGTCAAACATCAAATGCTCGCATGGTACATAATCGAAATCAGTCATATCTGTGGGCCTGGCAAAATGATCACAAACAACTGCTTCAGCTTCTTTTGCTTTGGCTTCCTTCTGTTCTCTCCTAGCTTTCCCTCTCGCTTTCTTCTTCGAAGGCATTTCGCTGCGTGTGAGGACTGGCGAAGGGCAGTACCTCTTGGCGAAACGAAAGAGCACTCGAGGAGTGTTTGACGAAGTGAAAGACGGCGGCAGTGGTCTGAGGAGCGACAAGGGCTGCACGGTTGAGAGTGGCTAAATTCGTGAAGCTCCAAACTCAAAACAAAGAGAATTTTATTTAAAATAAAGCTACCAGAGCAATCTAGTACTCGGGTATGAACAACTCAGCCGGGGACAATTTATTTTCTTTGATGTGCTTGCATAATCCTTTGTGGGTCGGCCATCCAGCAATCTGACAGGCGCGACTGCAGTATTGGAAAACCTTGCAACCAGAACATACCATCATATCTTTGACATCAGGCTCCTTGTCACATTGATGACAAAGCGCTGTCCTTCGTGCTGTCTTCTTCAAGTTGTTGTACAATGCTTTGAGGCAGTCGCATGAATTTCTCTTGTGGAAGAATCGAACCAGCTCTAGGGGACAACGAATCATATCATGATAAAAAGCTTGTAGTTTTGCAACGCTTCCTACACAGACTTTGTCTTTGCCTCCTTCATGTTGGCCCAACACTTCGTGAATACAAGCCATTAGAGTACATAAGTGAAACGAGGCATATTCTTTTTCATTGGATGAATCTTGATCTAAGACCAATGCTGTCCCTTCTGACAAAAGCATTTGCTGGCACAGATTTCTCCTGTCGGTGTATTCGAACACAGAATCGCGATATTTACATAGAATATCATCAATTATTACGAATATTTTATCACCTCGGCCGTACTTTACAAACAAGTCTATAATGTCACTGACGAAGGATGCGGCTATACCCGTGGGCCTCACAGTGACATCATGTTTACAACTGACAGCTTCGTTGTCTTTTGCCTTCTTCTTCTCTTCCCTCCTCGCTTTCCCTCTTGCTTTCTTCTTCGAAGTCATTTCGCTGCGTGTGAGGAAGAAGTTATAAGAGGACCTTGGCGTGACGAAAGAGCAGTCGAGGAGTGTTCGACGAAACGAAGACAGTGTGGAGTCAAGAAGTGTTTGTCGAAGCGACGAAGACAGAGTGTGGCAAGTGGGTGGTGTGCAGTCGGTGCTTGGTGACTGGTGAGGAGGAAGAAAAGATTTTTAAAAATTGGCCCGCCAAAAAATCCTAGGAGCCATCAGATCCCTCTTCACCAACAAAACCACCGGACCACTGGCAAAGGAATTTTATTTTAAAAATAAACAGAAGCACCAAACGAAAACTCAATAGTGAAAGTGGGCAGCCGGGATGACTGTTCGTGTTTCGAATATTTACTTAACTTACAGAGCTAAGAAGTAACCTTTTACAGAGCTAAGAAGTAAAAGTTATGCTCGTGATTTAACCATTAACTTGGAACTCCGATTCAATAAGAATCAATTCAAACATTGGGTTTGTCGTTTCAAGAGACTACCAGCAATCTAGCACTAGATCCTCGAGTTCGATGATGAACGAGACTGAGATAGGAGCAACTCAGCCGGTAATTTATTTTCTTTGATGTGTTTGCATAATCCTTTGTGGGTCGGCCACGCCGCAATCTGACAGGCCCGACTGCAGTATTGAACAACCTTGCAAACCGAACATACCATTATATCCTTTACCTCGGTCTCCTTATAACATTCATGGCAAACAGCTGTCCTTCCAGCTGTCTTCTTCAACTTATCGTATAGTGCTGAGAGGCAGTCGCATGAATTTCTCTTGTG
>JALLPH010000784.1:0-21023 GCA_036939855.1 Cyclotella choctawhatcheeana
GAAAATTATTTCCTCCGAAAAATTCTATTTCCTCCGAATATCTCGGTTCTTGCTGGTGGAGCGGTTCACCTCATAAAATTGTAGAGGAAACCATAACTCCATCATCTCGCGTCATAAGTATTAGTCCAAGTAAATCAAACGACCTGCCAAAACAAAATGAGATTCACTTCCCTTTCAGCAAAGATCGCCTGCCTCACGCTTTCTCCTGCAGCATCGCTCGCACAAGACTTTGGAATTGAGTTATCCATGTCAATGGCAGCAACAACGACAACAACTGAAATCAATGAACAGTCATTCGCGTCACCGGCGCCCACTCCTTACGATACATCCATGCCCGATGCAGTTTGGGCAACATTAAGTCCGACAACGTCGACGACGTTTTCACCTACCGCTTACTCTGAGGATGTCATGGTGCAGAGCACGTCATCGACGGAGTCTGCTGGTGTCTATTGTGGTGATGGAGAGGTTGGCAATGGGATTTGCAAAACGGATGGTTACTGTTGTTCGGCTTATGGTTACTGCGGTGAGGGTGATGCCTACTGGTGAGTCATTCAATAATATGAGATACACATAAGAGTTTCTTTCATAATATATTCATATGAATAAAAGATGTGTTTCTATTTCACATGTGTGGTCTAATTATTCATTTTATATTTTCACTGAACAGCATCAACAGTGTATCCGCCACCGTGGCAGAAGAATCCATACCTGCTGAAGACTCCACGCCCGATGAAGACTACATGTCCATGCCATTTGAATTCACGCCAGATGATTTTGACCCCGATTACACCTCAAGCCTCAACGGCACATCCCAAGACGATGATGATGATCAATGGTTCATAGCCAACAACGATGCCGTATACGACGATTACGTCATTGACGCCATCATCACTCTTCCCGAAAACCTCAAACCTCAATTCGGATTCCGATGCGGATACAACGAAGTCGACGCACGATCAAATTGCAAATCACAATGTACTCACTCCAACGATTGCAATGACGGCGAACAGTGCTGGGGTATCCAACTCAACTACTGCAACACCTTCGAGGAGGGATCGCACCCTGTATGTACCAATCTCGACATGGCCGACAATGGTTTGCGATGCGGCTACGATGAAACTTCGGCACGCGGTCATTGTGGAGTAAGATGTAGCACTGACTTGGAATGCGGCAACGGTGAACGCTGTTATCCCACCCTCCTGAACTTGTGCGATTGTTACGAGGTGGAGCAGACGGAGGAATACACTCCGGAAGAATCCGAGATTGTGTTTGCTCAAGCCAAGGCACTTTTGACACCGTACTTCGTTGCCAAAGACCCATCATCTACTGCTACTGATACGAAGGAGGCTGCCAATGCTGAAATTCCAGAATCGTCTTCGAACCATGTAGCTCCGAGGTGTATGGTGGCAGGTATTGGATTATTTGTTGCATTTTCAATGTTTATTGCTTAGAATGAGGATTGTTTGCATCTCCAATTCTCTGATATGCATTATCGACACCTACTGGCACTTTCAGGTTGCATATTCGTTTCTGTTGGGAATAGTTGAGAGGCGAAGCAGAGATACATTTTAGGAATATTAGGTTTTGCTAAAAGAGCATTCATATTCGCACATTAATAAAATAGGACACAAACAACTAATTAACAATTTTGACTCACCATCTGATTTGTCTTCACCTTCATGCACTTGGCTCTTTGGTATACTGGAACTTGAGATCCTTCCCAGAACCTTTGGCAATCAAAGTCCACTGCCTCTCCTTCAAAACCTCACCAACATCCTCTCCCGTCGACTCATAAGCATCCACTACACGACCCAAAGTCTCGACATAATACCTATTGTACATTTCTTCCATAAATCGAGGCTCCGCCCAACTCTTGACATATTCCGACGCAGCCTCCGAAATACGCATCGCTTGTTCATTATTCTCAATCGCCCATTGATACATGTCACGCAAGTCCGACAACGACTCATCTACCGGGATGTAATGCATCCAGGGAACGATGTCATCATGGAAGTAATCTTTCGTCGATGTGACGTGATGGAATAATACTCCCGGCATGGCAAGTTTGTCAATGGTCCCACCAAAGGTTGTCCCTCCGCCTCCTCCAATGTCGAATTGATAGCGATAACGCGAGAGTTCCTCGAAAGACATGAAGTCGGGCGTGGCCACGTGAAGTCCGTATTGTTCATAGGGTGTGTATCGATTCATAATCTTTTCGATATTCGATACGGCATGATTATGAACGCGTGTCTTGACAGTGAACTTGGCATTGATCCACGGCAATCGTACCGATGATGATATTGATGTTGAATGCCCCCTTTCACCCTCCTCATTGTCATCATTCAAATCAGCCTCCACGGACCAAAATACGGCCCTCCACCGTGGAGTTAATATTTCCCATAATTGAGTGAGACAATGCAATACACCCCGTGCACTATCCCGACATTGCGACAATTGTATACGTTTCTCTATATCCATCTCGTAATCGATTAATCGTAACTGGGGATGTATGCACCATAGGAAACCAAAGTCCGATCCTCTCCATATAATTTGGGGGAGTAAATTCTCCCACACTTGTTCTAATAATGGAGCGGTAGCAGCAGCAGCATTTGAATGACTGCCGCCGACTCCGGCCACAGACGCACGTTCTTTGTATGATGGACAAATTGTTTGAGTCTGTTGCCACTGTCGTAAGCATGGTAAATGATGCCATACGGGCATGGTCACTAAACTGGGTAATATTGTCGTATCTCGAAACACGGCACCAAATTGAAGTATGGGGGCAAACAGATTCTTGTTACAGCCGCTTGTTCCACTGCCAAAGCGATTATTTGTCGCATCTTCCGAGAATAATGACATGTCAATATTATTCACGATACAATGACAATTCACCTTGGGTTCATCACCCGACGAAACCAACAACACCAAATCATTGGAACCTTTCGTAAATCGATGACCAAAGTGATGTCGTAATGCATAGGCCAACATGGGCATGATTTGATAGATACGATTATGTAAAGCGGTGACCCACCCATCCTTGGATTCATTGATGTACACGTGGAACTGATCGTGATGGGATGAGTAGTGAAGGAGGAATAGTTCACGACGAAAGTGTGGGATGGTTCGTAGGATGTTGTAGAGAGAGTACGGTGGGATGGTATTTGTTGATGATGATGCTGCGGTGGGATTGTCGTTATTTTGATAGTCGTCGTGTGTTCGTTCAGATGTCGATTTGGGATCGAGAAAGTCGCTCAGTTTGAATAGCTTTCTGTGATAATGATGTTGATCTGCATTGGTGATTGTGGCGTTATTGATGTTATTGTTGCCATTGATTTGCAATAATGATTGAAGTCTACCTGCACCGAGTGGCTTTTCATGTGATGATCTTGATGTTGCACCGCTCCTCTCAGTTGACTCAGCTGATCTCACGGAGATGCCACCGTGGTGAACTGAGTGATTCAAGACAACGATGAACAGTAGAGACAGCAGAGCTACCAAACTGGTCTTGCAGACTGCAAAACGAGCCGCCGCCATGGGAGAAACAGAAATCTGAGTGTATGTGGATAGGTGGAGCGTGAGCGGCGTCTCCCGCCATTTCTAAGTAAATTGGTGGGCATCGAAAGAAGTAGTAGGCAAAGGTAGATTCTTTAGTTAGGTATCTAGTAGTATGTTGTGTGGGTGTGGGTAGGTAAGTACTTGTCGCGAAATTTTCAGACTCTTCAAAAAGAACTGTATTCATTCCGGATCAATGAAAGCCAACAGTGGAAAAGCATGGAACGGTTTCTGTTTCCTGGTTGGTGCTGGCGGGACAGGAAAGACGACTCTATCTGATTTGTTTGTTGCAAGTGCAGCGGGAGAAGAAATTCAAATCGGCAAAATACAGGAGGTTGCACGTACCATTATTCGAGAACGGGGCATTCATCAAGCCGATCTTGCCGATGATGGCTTGTTCAACGATCTCCAAGTTTGCATTGCAAGGAGACAGCTTGTTGAAGAGAGAAAACATCAAATCACCTCTAGTGAACATGGAACATTAGTTATTTCGGATCGATCTGTGATTGATGCCCTTGTTTATTCTATCATTAGGGAGGATTCAGATCTACAACACACCAAGAATTCAGTATTTCAAAGATTATGTGAGCTTGTAGGTGATGAAGTCAATGGAAGAGAAGTCATTGACCGTTATCAAAGCGCATTGGTTGTCCTTGTACATCCTTTCAATGACAAGGATACGGTAGATGATAATGTGAGGTTACTGATGAACAACGAAGAGCTTCATAAGTACACGGCAGTGTGTCAGCAAATACTAACTCTACTTGATATACCATTTGTTGATCTTCGGGAAAGAAACAAGGATGTTCGATTGAATCTATTGCAGGATGCTATCAGGTGCAAGCAGAACAAATAGGTTTTTATAATTACTCTCTGTGCTAACAATAACTTCACAGACAACATACTTATTCGAATATTCATCTGTACATATCCTATACCCATCACATTCTCTGAACTTTGATTTTCGTAGGGTTCTCAGGCTGATTCGCAATGTCCCAATGAGTCTCCAACGAATCTAGATTTGAATCTCCAACCGGAATCTCCAAGCTGTAGTTCATTAAAACTTCTTCAAGAATAGCAGTTACCTCTCTACGTCCGAGATGCATTCCAATGCACCCTTTTGGACCGTTGCCGAAAGGAAAGAACTTTGTACATTCCCCATTTTCATGGCGCAAAAATCTTCTAGGGCAGAAAGATGCAGGATCAGTCCAGTGGTTTTCACATCGATTCATGTCAGCTAGGTGAATGAGTATTGCAGTTCCCTTTTCAACTTTGATGCCTATCAATGAATTCAAACTGAATGTCAGCGGTTCATGATCAATAATTCAGCAGCAACACCAAAATCTTCTCACCACCAGGAAAATTCGTATCTTTATTTACAGCCTGTGTGAAGCAAGAATACACACACCATAGTAGATGAATTAGAGTGCATCTTTCAAAGTAAAAACAAACAAGTGTCACCAACCTCTCTTAACACAACTGGGCCAACTGGTTTGAATCGGAGTGTTTCGTCAATTACACTACGCAAGAGTTTCGATTTTGACGGACTTCGAGCAGTCGCTGCGATATCTTGACGGAGTTCCTCTTGCAACGCTTGGTCTGATGACAAACCTAGGATGGTGTAATAAGCAGTCACACTCGAGGTGTCCACACCTATTTTTTTTGGCAGCACTCATTATCTCAGTTATAGGATAAAATACAAATAAGCAGCCGATACGACTACACACACCTGCGATCATCATTTCCAACACACATTGATTGAGTACACTTTCAGGATCATGTGCATGGATTTCATGAAGTTGATCAATGAATAGACTACGCTCAGAGGTGCGTTCAGAGCGATGCTTTACGATTGACTTCAGCATGCACCTTACATGCTTTTGAAGTTCGCCTACGGCAATAGAGTGCTTGTGCACAAGAGTTCTGTCCCAGTATGTCTGGGGGCGAAGCAAGAAGTATTCCCATGCTTTGAAGTAGTTAACAACTGCATTGATATACTCCAGTTCGTTGATGCCCATTGCAGAATAATCAGACGCTTCAATACCAAAGAATGTGCTTAGCGTTGCGCGAAATGTAAGGCGTCGACAAATACTCATCATATCAACTAAACCAGTTTCTTCATCTCTGCTTGATTCAATTAGATTCACAGCAGACTTCTTGATTGCCCTTACAGCCTCCGCGATATTTTCATCATTTAGGGACATTTGAAAGCAGCTCCTAACTTGCTTCCACGAACTTGTTACATTGTTCCAAATCAACCCTTGCTCGTGCATCCCAAGCTTCTTTAGACCTTCAATACAAGCTGGACGGCGGGTGTAATTCTTTTGAGAGCGACCGTTGAAAATATAGTCGGCAACCTTGGGATCTACAAGGAATGATGAGACAGAATGAAGGTGAAGAATTAGGTTGAATTAGAACCAAGAAAATGAAAATACACCCAGAAGACATGCCTTTTGTGATGATCAGGTTGACCCCATTCAATTTTCGCTCACAAGTCATCACAGAATCACTTAGCTGGTCAGATGCCGCATCAGGAGCTGTCTTTGCCAATACCGATAGAATAATATCATCCCGGCTTGTTAACTTCCACCGAAGCATGCGGAATACAATACAACTGGTTGCAATACCAACTAAGGCAGTAACAAGAGATGAATCTGCAATCATTTCCGTTGATGTCTTTGCTGAAGATTGAGTTATGCGTCCACTCGAGAAAGTGGTCTGACGAGTGAGAGCTGAAATTTTCACTGAAAATTTCAGGATGGCGTTGGATGGCGGAATCATTTTCACCAGCCAACAGCGAACTAATAACTCTATTACACCTTCCTTTTTCACCGAAAAGCTTCAATAAGTAACCAAAGACAGAATTAAGCACAAGAGCACAGTATAGAATGAATCTTGTGGCTGTTCATCTCATTGGGCCACACATTGATTCGATTCGTAAACTAGTAGCATCTTTTTCATGTGAAGACAGCTGTCCACCGAAAGTAATTGATGTCATAAGAAATGAAGAATCGAGGGCCACCAAAAGTATACATGCTGCCCGTCTTCAGCTGCATCACGAACAAGAACACGAGAATCAGCTTTATATATCAATAGGCAGTCTCGTCGATTCAATACTGCTTTTTGGTTCCACAGAAACACAAGCAATCTCACCTGAAGAGCTCTCCAACAACGATGAACCCAAAATGTTGCTTAGACCTTTTGTCAAAGATTTAAACGAAGCAAGCCTTGTTCTGAATCGGTATCGCCAATCTCTTATTATTCTATTGGGAAATGACATTACCAACACCAAGGCAGATGAAATCGATCGTTACGTGACTGTTCTTCACCAATTGTCCATCCCTTTCTACCACATGCAAGATCCCGATGTATCAATTCAAGTCAATACTCTCAAGCTTGCAATAACCAAGGGCGAACTGCCTTCGCCTATTGCATCCTTGTCTTTTTACGAGCATCTAAGCAGCAAAAAGAAGAAGAAAGACAAAGGCAATCAACTTGATAAATTCTACGATACCTTGAATTTCCCTTTCTACTTGAAACACAACATTAGAGACAGCAATGTAAGCATAATGGGAGTCAGAAGCCTCTTCATCGGAGAAACTGAGTTACGTCAAACTATCGAACCTCCAGTAAAAGGCCGCTCAAGTAGGTTCTTGCATCGAAGGGGGAAGACGGATGACTTGTTCTTGGTCGAGTTTGAACGTAGCATACCAGGTTCAATTGTCTTACGAATACTTCAAAATGGTGTGCACATTCAAGGCTGCGTATACTCTTTTCTTGGTTGCAGCTCCTCTGGACTGAAGAAACGCAAGGCATATGTGATTCGGGGCTCTAACCAAGTTGCAGATGACGAGCGTGAGAAGTATGGAAGATTCAGTTCATTGAAAGATGCATCTAAGCAGATATCTCGATTTTCTCTGATGCTAACCAATGTGGTCATGACTGACGTACAACCAATTTGTATCAAATTCGAGAATGACGTGGAAGCAAACAAACTTTGCTTCACCGACGGGTGCGGTACAATCAGTTCAGATCTCACAGCAGCGCTTATACGCCAGTCAAGAAAGTATTTGTCTCGCCCGTACGAGGAAAAATTCAATCCAAGTGTCTTTCAAATCAGAATGAATGGAGTCAAAGGAATTGTTGTTCTCAATTCTAGTCTACCCAAGGGAACCATGGTAGTGCGCCCAAGCATGAATAAATTTGAGAGCACATTGTTCCCAAAGATCTGCATTTGTGATTTCTCGAGGCCTTTTTCTTTTGGGCATCTCAACCGGTGAGTGACAGTGATTCCGAGACATGTTTAGTGGTGACTTAGCAGAAACTTACCAATTGATTGGTAGGCAGTACATCACTCTTCTATCTGGATTGGGTGTCCCTGATGCCAACTTTCTTTCGATCCAAAAAGACTATTTTGAACAGATACAAACTATGACACATTGTTTCGAATCAGCCTTACAAATTACGGAGTGGCTCAATCGAGCTAATGAACTCATCCGTGAAAATGATATGGAGGAGCACCTTCTTAGTCTGAAATCTCTACAGAATCAGCTTGTGTGTTCGTCGCCGAAGCTCAAAATACTGGTCCCACAAAGCCGTAACCTGTTTGGTGTTTCTGAAACACCCCAGTTTTGTCCCAAGACTGGGCAGCGTCTCCCCGGTATTCTAAAATATGGGGAATGTATGGTAAGGCTAACGATGAGGGGGGGACAGCAAATCTCCCTACAAAACCAGAGAGTAGTTGTCTCGAAGAATCCTTGCTACTTGTTGGGTGATGTCCGTGTTTTGAAAGCAGTGTCTTCAATGCAGCGTCCAGAATTGGCTCGGTTGGAAAAAGATCTTGTTGACTGTATTGTTTTCCCGATCGAAGGAGATTCGCCTCACTCCGTTGAAATAGCCGGCTCTGATCTAGATGGAGAGTGAGTATTAGCTTTTTTGTTTGTCTTCTTGTGTACCCATAAACCGATCTAACTGTTCTTCTTGAAGTCAATACTTCGTCTGCTGGGATGAGCGCCTTATTCCTCCTCGTATTGAAAATCCCTATACTTACCCAGGCTTCGAAAAGAAGTCTAACAAGAATAAACCTCGGCAAATTGACCTTATAAAGTATTTCTGTGGTCAGAATGTAGTCAGTGATCTCATCGGTAGGGTCGACTCAAATTACAAGGCTTGGGCTGCTATCAAGGGTCCTGTTAGTGATGAATGCGTACGGCTTGGACAACTGTTTTCCCGGGTTGTTGATAGCGCTAAATCAGGCGAGCCAGTAAAGTTGGAACAATACTTGCGTGTGCCAAAAGATAAGAGGCAACCGCCAAGTGATACCTCTCCGTTTGTATGGCTCAAGATGGAATATTATGCCAATGCCTTTGTTGAAGAACACTTGCGAATTGGAAACGTAAACATTGAGAATTCAATTTCAACGAGGGTGGCAGTTTTGAATGACAATGCTGGCGATGATTATCATGAAGGAGAGACGGTAGAACAGGGGGACCTTGTCTATGATTTGCTTGATAGGAACCACCTCGTTATGTCAGAATTCACCAAGGTGAGTATTGTTCCTCTTTTCACTACACCTCAATCAAAAGCAGACTCCTCTTCTAACATGTACCATGCTCAACTTCTACCTACCAAGTTTCGGCTAATTATGCAGCATCTAAAGGGAGACATTGATAGCTTCTTTCATTCGAAATATTTTTGGTGTGTGGATTTTGCTCAATTCAATGAATATGAGCTCGGGTTTGCTGTATACAATTGTCACGTCCCACATGCTTTGTTTTCGAACCCACTACAGCATTGCTCAAGAATCATACCAAACCAAAATGCTTTCTTTAAGAAGTTCATAGGGAGACGTCCAGTTCCGTGGAAGCTTTATTGGCGCAGCGAAAGGACTACAAGTGTGCCCTATTTTTCAGATATGTTGATGCATTCTATGAGAAAGAACACAGATGCATTACTGTTGCTAAAACTTCCTGACTCTGTAGTGGTTGTACTCCGTTTTTCGCTTCCTTTCGAACAATTGAAGAGGACCAGACGAAGCATTCTCTTCACAGAGCAACTGACTTCCATTGAAGAACCACTACAAGACTTCATTCATGTCAGTTCAGTCTTTACCTCCAGAAACTTTGGGATGGCATATGAATACACTTTGGTTGATAAGACATACAAAATGGCAATTGATGTTAGCAACAAGTCTCTTCAGATATACCGTGGCGACAAAAGAGCTACATTTGCACACCTTAGAATGGACGAAATGACATTAAAAGGGGAGGAGAAAAGAGTCTTACTCAGTGTGGATTTGACCCGATTCAACAGGAGAATGCTGACAGGAAGGAGGCCTCATCCCCTAGTCAGAAAGGCGCCAGTGCTTGATGTGGAAGTAAGTAAGTTCTGCCTCATGCTATGACTCACGAGTCACTCACACATCACTTCTTTCTTCATCATTAAGTTATTTGTTAGTAATCGCACATCACCTTTTGCCAAGCTACCTGGCAAAATAACCCTCGCTGATGTATTGATTGAAGATACTGATCGGATATCAAGTACACCATTCCATGAGAGGTTGATGATGCAAAACGCAGCATATGACTTAAAATCACACCGAGAAAAAGCTAATAGAATCTTGATGTCTATTGAGTACATTCTTTCAATGAAGGACTCTCTTTCACATGCACATTTGTTAGTAAATTTTCGTGAAATGGTGCTCCATCCCGCGCACAAGTATTTCGGAATGCTTGAACATATCAACTGTCTACTTCAAGCCAAGATAAAATTGCTGGCAACAGAGGTCATGTCAAACTTGTTTTCAAGTGAAGATATCAATGACAATGAAAAGTTGGTGTTATTTCTGAATGCCATATGTCTCCTCTCGGATATTGGAATAAGTATTACCGTTCCACCATACGAGTTTCTCGATTCTTACTCTGTATTGAGTGAAGCCATCTGCGCAATTCGACGGTGGGACTCATGGCTTACCCTGAGTATCCCAAAGCGATCTGAAGTTTTTAGTTGGCTTGAATCTTTATGTGATTTCAATGACGATCCATTGGCAGCATTTGCACATAGAGTCTTGAAGGAACAAGCCAAAATATTGTTGCATGAATTGAAGGAAGGATGTGAAGATATCCGATCAAGCTCGTGCGCTTCCAGTTTGGTGAATCTCCGTATAGAACCTAGCATGTCAATGTTCGATGATACGGCAGAAGAAGAGGAAAGTTCTAAAGGCAAGACTCCAATTGTGACTTTATACAGTGTCCAAGCAGTGCCCATTGGTCTACGTTTTGCCAGAGGTGAGCATGTTCAGATCTATAAGCAACCACAGCATACTGCCAATGATACAGTCCAACATCAAATGGAGTATTCAGCAATGAAGGGTGATTACGAGGAAGAATTCCCTGCTCTTTCTAATGCAACAAATACTGCCGGGTCTAAACTCAATTCAGATGATGCAGTTTCGTCGAAAAATGCATGCTGCTGTTTAGGTCGAGTTGTGAGTATCACAGAAGCTCCCTTAGCCATCAAGATCAAACTCATTGCACCATCATACATTGCTGATCCATCATACGTTCCCGATCCAATACAAGAATGCCTCACTCAGAAAAAAGACACATGGTTTGAGCTTCGGATTGTCCCAGCAAATGTTAGTGATTTTGAACACTCCTGCCAGTTTTGAGTTCAATGAATAGTCTCACTTTGCATTTATTTGTGGTCAACTACCCCTCCAAATTGAAATTATATGCCTTGCCAAAAAGGTCGTGGCACATGAACGTGTTGTTGACGCACCAAGTAATTGACGATGGAGAACTATTCCAAGCCAAAGTGCCACCGACTAGGGGATTAAATATACGACAGCACGAAGCTTTGGAGAAATCTGTTTCCAACACTCTGTCACTCGTACACGGGCCACCTGGTACAGGTTAGCAGCGTTGAGCAATGTCCTTGTATTTCAAATGAAAAGCCGGCTAATACCTCTATCCTCACATCATTTGTAGGCAAGACAACGACGATCGTGCAGATCATTAATGAAGTTTTGCGCTCTTCCCATAATAGGATATTGATTTGCGCTGAGACAAACTTGGCTGTTGACAACATTGCTATAAGAATGCTCGAGAAAGGCATTGCAAACTCCCCCGGCAATCTCATACGAGTCGGATCAGGCGACAAGGTTAATGATAGTTTGAAGGGTATCCACCTAGAGGCGATGGTAAAAGGACGGATTCCCAAGACATCAGCCCACATTCAAGACGTTATCGACCAGGATTTTTATCTATCAAAACACAAAAAGATTGTGCACGAGATACTTAGTGGAGCTAAGGTGATCTTCGCGACAACCATAGGTGCAGGAGACCCCATCTTAAATGGACAAAAGTTGGAAGTCGTCATAATGGATGAAGCATCCATGTCTACAGAACCAAGCTGTCTACCTGCATTGTCACATGGCTGCTCTAGATTTGTCATGGTGGGTGATCATAAACAACTTGGTCCTCATGCCTGCGACTCCAAATGCGTTTCGTTGTTTGAAAGGCTCCTATCAGAAACTGAATTAAAGAAGATTCCTGCGGCACTGACAATGTTGAATGAACAGCAGAGGATGCATTCTAAGCTTTGTGAATTTCCCAGTAAGCAATTCTACGAGGGTATGCTTTTGACAGCCCCTGGAATTGACAAGACTCGCCCAGTCCCCCGTGTCGTCTTTGGCAATAAATCACCGGGGAAATTTGTTCCAGTCAAGGATGGAAAAGAGCAGCGGATGAAGTCTGGCTCTTGGTTTAATGAAGTTGAGATATCTGTTGTTCTGGACGTCATCAAAACACTAACCAACAATGAAGCTAAAGATAATCTCAAAGGCAACGACATCACAATCCTTACACCCTACAGAGCCCAGCAGGGCAGAATTCAGATGCAACTACGCAACGCTTGGAAAGAAGAATCAGATGCTCCCCCTGAAGTCTGCTCAATCGATGGGTATCAGGGGAAAGAAAATGAAATAATTGTCTTTAGTGCTGTCAGATGCGGATCGTCTCTTGGTTTCTGTGATGATGCTAGAAGAATCAATGTACTGCTTACACGTGCTAGAAGAGGACTGGTCGTGGTAGGCGATCGCGATACGTTGATGAGGTCAAGGATCTGGAGAGGGTGGCTTGATGCTATTTGATGTATGTATTGGTAGTTGTGGGACCTTTATTCGAAATTCGAAGATGAGATTGGACGAGGCTTTCAATATCTCCATGGCGGCACCTGTTATTAGCTGTTAGGGGTTTTAAGATACACTTCAGGAAACGGGAAATGATAAGATGATGGCTGACAATGACAAATCTTACCTTGCGACATGATAATAATTTGCAGGTAAACCAGAGACTGTATTTCTTCACTAGAGCTACCAATAGGCGTTTTTGTAGTTCTTCTATGCTAGATTTGTCTTTCTGTGCAATATTTTGGGCAATCTTTTCAGTCGACCGTCGACGCAGTCAACTCACTATTCAGTGTGGAAAATTTTGACCTTTGGCAATTCTTCGCGGAATCTGCTTATCTATATGCCATTCTCCTCTAAACTCTAAATCAACAGCCTTGATTAATTGCAGCTGCTGTCTAAACTCTTCATATCACTTGACAAGTCCTCGATTGTATTTCATTCAAATGTTTGACTTCGCGTTGGGATTCTGACAACTTCGATAGAGCATCAGGCAGCTGGTCTCGAACAATCTGAACCTTGTCTGCAGCTTCAGCCTCCATTCACACGAGACGCTTTACCCAAGGAGACTCTTACTAATTTTTGCCTCCTTCCTTTACAAGATTTCTCGTGGCCATCGTATGACACACATTCTCACTTCCAGCCAGATCTACAAAGGTTCAATGCGGATACACGAACAGATCCATTTGCCATCGCTCAACTCATCGCAATCATCTGTATTCTCCATATCTCATCATCACTACATACCCCAAGTCTTGATCCTCGGTATGTGCACTTTTGATTCTTCTCTTAACCGTAATCCTAAAATATAGATTGTATGAGATCTAGATCTCCTTTCATTCATGCCCGTAGATGCACACGCTCCTAGTTCTCCGACCCAAAGCACCGACCCCAGATAATTCACAAGTGCTCCTCTCCTCGGATCCCCCTCCCCTGACACTGAGTATATCGTCATCACCACCGGATGCTAGCAAGTCTCTGACCTTCATCGTTATAATATATCTCAATGAAATCACACTCTTTCCCAGACAAAGAAAAATGGATGAGATACGTTTCAAAAAGAGGTAACATCAAAGAAACAGCACACATACGAGAAACGCACCCATTCAATCTCTTTGTAACGCTATCCCACACACACACGGAGATGCCACCATGGTGAACTGTGTGATTCAAGACAACGATGAACAGTTGAGGCAGCAGACAGCTACCAAACTGGTCTTGCAGACTGCAAAACGAGCCGCCGCCATTGCATTGACAGCCAGCAGCGCCCCGAATGAAACGCGTGAGAGGCGGGAGGCGGGAAGCGGACAATGACATATCTTACCTTTGTGATACGAGACTTTCAAATATTAAATTAAAGGTACATAGTCTTTCCTTTGTCTTTCGGAGCTATCTGTCTTCTGCAGCCTGCAGCCTGCAGCCTTCAGACTTCAGATTCAAGATGATTCATCAACCTTTGGTATTTGGTAGCTCCCCACATATTATGATGAACACACCCATCAATTTCGAGCTGTTGACACTAGCTCTGCTATCAAGAACAAACGCCACTGCACCTTCGGATGGAATGACCAGAGAGATATCCCCCAAGTTTATGAAGTCATGAAGTGACGAAAGATCAAAGACTAAATATAAGTACACCAACATAGATGATACAGATGATGATTACAGACTGAAGAACCTAATCCTGACTTCTAGCTAGCCGAGACATTGCAAGAAGAATAGAACATGCACACGATGAGCAACCATGTCCTTCTTCTTCGCCACTGTGTCCGTTCAACTAAACCAGAAATCAAAGTATGCAATAGTGATAGTAATTCAGATACAGTAGATTCATTTGTAACAAAAGTTCACATATCCGATTACATAACAGCACCATTGCCCGACTTTGGGACACCGCCAATGTGGTGTACTGAGCGAGGAATGGAAATCATGACAGAAACTGGAAGATATCTAATGAAGCATATTATGAATGAATTGAGTCATAATCCTGACATCATTACTCACGTCAATTTCAACATCATTGCTGATACAAGTCAACGTGATGTAGATACTTCGTTGGCACTGGTACAGGGAATAAAAGAGGTATTGATGAACAATACAACAACCATTATTTCTTTTCGTGGTATACTGACGATATACAACTAGCCCCTGAATTGTTCGGTTCTGAACCATTAATGTGTCCACCAGATGAGGATATTGCAGACAATACACCAGACAGGATTGATGTACTGCCACCACAAGACTTTTACGTGCAAGATGTCTTGGAACTACTATCGAGTATCGATTTGTTTGCAAAGAATGTACCAAACAGTATCGAAAGCATATTGGACGAATGGAAGAATCAACACTGTCCTCACAGTGCAGGATTAACCCTCAATCTACTCAAGTAGATTAGTGAAATGACATTCTATACGCGAGCCAGCGGCATCACTCCCCCATTTCTACCTACTTTGAGCGAAGACGATGTGTATAAAATGCTATAGCTGATTATATACGTACAATTGAACGAGTGGATACGGATGTTGCAGTTAAGAAAGGACTGATTATTGCAAAGACTTTGCTGAATGCAGTATTATTGGGCCCGAAAGAATATGAGACTCCTATCGTGCACTTGAAAGGCAACAATCGCAATAATTCGGCAACTGTTACTATTGTCGTAGGACATGATTCGAATATTGATCACGTTGCAACAGTGCTTGGACTTCGTTGGACAATGCCACCTCCGTACTTTTCAGGGTCGGACGATCAGGTCGGAAAGATTATATCTACCCCTCCGGGGTCTGGAATAATTTTGACCTCCTCGCAGGATGACATATCCATGTCTTACCTGGTACCTGTCAATTTGATGAATAGCAACAATAACTCTACAATGGATTTCAAGTTGGTCCCAATCTATACAGTTGATGGCAAATCTCATGGTAAGATCACTTCAGTCGACCTTGCAAACAGACTCGAGGCAACAATGAATCAATACCCAAATCTACAGTCTTGCTATGAGAATGCCCTGTATGTTCTTGGACAATGTTCTGACTGTGAAGAGAGTGGATCAAATACATCATTGATGGGAATAGCATCGATTCTTTTGACTCTGACAGTGCTAATAAATGCTATGCTGTTTGCAGTCTGTAGACGACGCCAATGCCGGCGTGAGTACGAAAGATTTTTAGGTGCCAGGAGAAGTTACATAGAGGTCACTTAGCTAATAATTATTCTCAATTACATGTGACAACAAATATGGCAAAGTCATGGGTTAAATATAGGAAATCTCATCACTGGCATTACGTATAAGAATGAAGGTTCTCTTTTGGTGGATGAAATCAAACTTAGTAGCCTTCCGTAGCAGGCAATGATAGTGCCATCCTTCGTTGTCTAATCTCGTGGCGTGGTTGACACTGTATTGCGCTGGCCCTATTTCTCCTGTAGTGCAATTCGTTCCCTGATCTGCGGTAAACCTCCAGCATCTCCTTGCGTGTTGCAAATTCTCTAACAGCATCAGTGATCTTACCACTATCTTGAAAAGCGTGTTTAATTCTTCGAGAATTGACAGAATTTGTCGTTTCTTTCTTGACGAGATCCCACAAACTAGTGATTTCTTTTTCGTCTACCTTGGCAGCTTTGCCTCTTTTGCCTCCAGAGGCCTGCCTCTTTGGACCGCCATAACTCTCTGACACGAAGTCTAGTGTGTGATTGTTATATCCCAAAGCAGCTGAGAAGAGTTCCAACTTACTCTTTTTCTCGCTCAAAACACTAGAGAGCATTGGACCGCCACAGAATGCAATCAAGGTCGATGAGTAGGCAAGCTCATCAATCAAGGTTGTCTGATGATCTTCTAAAATCTCATCTAGCTTGGGCCGTATGAAAACAACAGCCTTGTTTTTGAAAAGCAATGAATTACGAATTTCAGCACGATAGGCTGCTGCTTCGTCTTGATTCTTCTCCGTGATGTGAATACGGATGGCTAACACATCGTGAGCCTTTTCTGCACCCCATTCTTTGACTAATGCTTGATATGTTTCTTCTATCTCTGGTAGGATTTGACGGGCAACTTTTGCAGTTCTGACACTCCAAATGAACTCAACATGTCTATGGAAAAAGAACCTTTAATTACAAGCCTGCAGCACAGCAAGTATGCAATATCAAATACTCACCCAACCGTTTCATTTGATGAACTATGAAGATCAACTGCAGCTAGGGTTGTTTGATACATACGAATTGCAATGTAACCATTCAAGAGCACTAGGAAGATGAATTGGCCACCAAATCCACCAGCTTGTATCAGATAGATATGGAAATACCAATCGACGAATGGACAGATGATGCAGACGACAGCATCAAAATAGGATTGAAGACTCACACCGTTCCATAAGACGAACACAGATGCTAAGAAGATGGAGTGAAGAACCACAATTGATATTTCTACTCCATATATTGTCTGCCTACTCAATGGAACAGGTGTCGTAGATAAGATAAGCACAACACCAAATACAGTGATGGCGTAAAAAGTACATGCCATGGTGATAAGTTTCGTGTACATCATCCTGGTCGCTTTGAGAACCTCAAATTTTAAGAGAGCAGCTTGAGTCTTTGATCTACGAGATGCAGCAGAGCGTGCCATCATGTTTTGAACACTCTCCTGTCGCCTCGCTGATCGAAGAGATGATTTATCATGTTCCTTGTTCCTCTTTCGAACAACGGGCCGCAAAAAATGTTTGAAGAGCGATTCATTGTTGACTTCTTCAGCACAGCGAATCCTTTGAACAAAAAGGCAGCACACGCAAATTAGTCATTATAAATGGCTTCCTGAAATGAGATCGATTGACGCACCTTAAATGCTCCGCTTCCTCCTCCTTCAGACTAATAAGAAAAGCATCTGGATCCATCATCAGCATGCTCTTTACATGTTGCTTAAGAAGGCTAATGCATGGTACAATCCCAGTACCCGAGCCGATGGCAATGATATTGGTATACTTCGGCTCTTTGATCAGTCCGGTTCCATAAGGACCCATCAACTCTATTTTGAAACCTGGTTTTGCGTCATTCTTAAGAGTGCTCCACAGCTTCTCTGTCCAGCCCTTGAATTGCAAAAGCATAAGGGTTTATTGTTGAAAAAATATGAAGATTTGAATTGATCAAGCAAGACAAGAGGAGTACTTACCCCGGCAAATACCTCAATATAGAATTCAACCATACTAGATCTTGGGGCACTTGCTATGGTGAAAGGATGCCAAGATCGATCAATACCACGAACTCGCAAGAAAGCATACTGCCCGGGCTTGAAAATAAAGAGAGTTGGGCGACTCATCTTAAGTATAATCATCTTTGATCCCTCGTGGTCTTCAATAGCAGTGAATTCGGTTACCGTTGGCTCGAAACGCTTGTTGGTATACATCATAGCGTAGTCACAAAAGTAGAATAGAAGAGGGAGGGAAAACCATTTAAAGGTCTGCGAGCGATCACGCGCCCCTGTTCTTTGTGCTACATCCAAGGTGTGGACAATTGTCAAAATGTAGAAGACTACAACGAGATGAAAAATGCAGTTGCAAAGTTAGATTCCATTTTAGAAGCGCAAGAATGAGGGAGATGATATATAATAGCATAGCAGTAGACAATCTTACCAAGAAATAGAAAGTGCACTGCATAAAACAATTCGTAGGGTATTGTGTGTCGGTAGAATGCCGTGCTATGTGTGTATACAAAGAAGAAACAGAAGGGTGCATTAGTCTGAAGTCAATGGATTGTGCTTTTGAAACTGAAGTGCATCAATGATCAGTACTTACCATGCCATGAGTAAGCAGACACCGACAATGCAATACTGCAAAACAAGTTCATGATTAGTTCAGACTATCAAACTAGAGAGAGATAATAGAACTATATCACTTACTCCCGTCACCATTATCTCCGATGTAAACATATCACAATACGATTCCTCGCCTTTCATACAGAGCATTCCGTAACACGTAAAGAAAAGAGTGCACGCCAGGAAGACAATGGATACAGTGATGTAACTGAAAATTTATTGAAAATAAAGTGAGTTATCATATGGCAGAATAAAAAGGCAAATGCAAAAAAGATAGATGATCTAAAACGTACCCCAAATGAATGTGCATGCGCAAAGCCTTGTTCAGGGGTATGTATTGGTTCAATTTGCTTCCTGATAACGAAGCAATGGAGTATCGAGACATGGTCAATGGAAGAAGTGCCATTTGAAAAGCAACAGCAAACTTTGAGCCGTAAAGAATTGGGCTTTTGTACGAACATGCAAAGTACGAATTATGGTTTAGAACAATGAAGTTGAAAAGTTCGGGTATTTCAAATAACTTACGGCACAACTGTCTTTATCCAATACCAACTTGCTGTCACTGGTACATCGTTCTTGTACCACTTGACCAAACCGAAATTGACTGAGATGAGGTTTAATGAGCATATGTTGGGGTGAAATTTGAAATTAATGATAAAATATATGTCAAATAATACTTACCCCAGATAAGAACGGTTGCAACAAAATGAGTTACAGCCAGTAACACTAGAACTCTGTTTGAATATAGCCACATGACAAACTGAAAGAAAGGGTCAATGGGAACCAGTGCTTTTGCATCATCAAAGATTGACACTGATTCTTCCAATATTGAATTCATTGATGACTTCCTTCCAAAATTGACAAGTTTTGGGGGGGTAGTACTGCGATCACGAACAACCCCGCCATATCTATGGACACCGGCTCCCTTGAACATTGCAACAAACTCCTCAAAGTCAATCTCCCCTTTGTAATAGTAGTATACGAATATTCAATATGAGAAGCCAGCATGGATATGAGACCAATGAATAGAATAGAATACTACCGTACCGTTCCCATCTTGATCTACATGGGAGATCATTTCTTTAGCCATATCCTCAGTTATGTCATGGCCCAACTGATTTGATTTTGCAATTGTTAGAGCAAGAGATGACACATCTGAAAATCAGATCGAAATCAAACAGTTTGTGTGTTGTTGCTCTTACCTGCGCCATGAGCATCCTCAGCTCCATGCTATCAATGCAACCTGAGCCATCAGCGTCATAGGACTCAAACGTGTCACGTAAGATACGTATAAGTCTATCGTTCTCTTTCTCTTTGTGGAAGATCATCATGAACTCGAAAAAAGATATCTCTCCATCACAATCGAGATCAATTTCAGTAACCCACGCATCGAGATCATCATCAGAGATTTTCAGACCCAGTTGGCGCATGAGCAGCTTGAGTTCATCAAAAGATATTTTGCCGTTACTATCCACGTCAGCCTGGTGAAATGCAATTCTTAGAAATTCATCAATATTTTTGTCTTCTGATTGACCGAGCTGTTTCAGTCCACTCTCCAAGTAGTCCTCTTCCCCGTAATTTTTGTAATCTTTCATATGATCTTTCTCAGATGCAAATAGCGATGATTTATCCCAGCTGTTATCATCGGTGCTGCTAGTGTAACTTACTCCACCATTGATCTCCTGAGGTAATTCTTCGAGCCCATTCGAACTTGTTACTTGTTGTACTTGAGGCATCAATCATGCCTGTCACTGTTGGCGTATTATGATTTGCTTTGCTCTGCCAGCCCATGAGGAACTGAAGGAACTCCCTGTACGACGAATCTTCACTGCTGATGCTCATGGTATTCTACTTAGTCGGTTTTTGTCTGTTTTTGTTCTGGCAATGAATGAAGTAGACTCTAGACAAAACCAAACCAGCTCAGCAATTCGCTTTCTTTGGTGTGTTGACTGTTGACTCTCTCGCGTGACAAAAAATCAAGCAAAAATGATGTGGTGACCAATGGTGACGCCCAGAAATCACTCTGACGATACACCTATCAACCAAAGAAAACAGATGGACGGAAGCAAGAAGTTGGTTGAAGAACGTATCTACCAGAACAAACAAGTGCTTAGAAGATGCTCTCTCAAGTTCTCTGACTGTTTCTGCGAATGATTCGGATAAATAATGAGGATAAATGAGGACCTATCTCTGGAGTGGAAAGAATGAGTCTTTTTTGGTCTTTTCCCCTGAATCCAGAAAAAAGGAATCGCTCAGAAAGGCCGACAGTGGTTTTGTGTCCTACCTAGATGTACCATAGTACCATATCTTTGGGCCATTATTTTCACGACCAAGTCAAGACCAAATCCAGAATCTAGGGGTAGTAGGTATGCTACCCGCTACAGTACGTTTGGGTTCAAGTGTAGAGGGCCTTTTTAAAAATGTTTGTCTGCGGTCAAAGTGACGCTTGCAGTCGATTGCTGTGATGAAACTAGCCCTATTCACCTC
>JALLPH010000785.1:0-14710 GCA_036939855.1 Cyclotella choctawhatcheeana
TCTCTGAGCCGCTTAATGTGTAAATGACTCCGACTTTGGTCCCAGAGCCGCTTAACTTGTGAGCCTTATATTCCGTAAACTACGGTAGCTTTCATTCCTGCTGCCCGCTGCACAGTCACAATATGCTTTCTACTTTCTACCCACTGCTCTGTATCATAATTAAAAGTCACTGCAGAGGATGAAGGTATTTGTTAATAAGTTTGGATGATTTCAATTTCCAATTCTAATTCTGATCATCATACTGGAAGTGGAGATGTATTCTTTTTCTTTGTCCGGTAATCCAAGTTAATCGTCATTACAAAGCAACCTGATCACTAATATGTGGTTTAACTTGAATGATACATGTAGAAATTAGGATCATTTCTATAGTTGTAACGGTCAACATAGCTAAGAACTAAAAGGTCTTGGTGATATAAAAAAACTGTAAGAAGGTGTAAGATGTCAGATTAATTGAAACAGTAAACTGGTTGGTGGAGGAACTATTTCCTTTTATGATGACTTGCACCAATTCCTTGAGAGTTTTCCAATACATATTAAAACTGATCATTCATTATTCAGTAGTGAAGTTGAAGTCATAGAGCAACGAACTATACATGTGACACACAGGGAAAAACCTTCAAGAAAATTTGTCTTGTTCGGCCAATTGAAACGGCTTGATTCTTGTCGTTGAACTGTCAAAGAAACCTTTGCAGATCTCCATTGACATCTCCTAGTCTTCTCGGGGGTTGATCTCTGGTAAATGGAGACATTGAACAATAGACTTCAAAAAACTTCGGACGTTTCTCTCCTCTCAACTAGGAAGTGGAGTTTTTTCCAGATTCATCACGAATCTTTTTAAGAAAAATGAAAACTTCAGGTTTGTCACCAGTGTGACACACGACAGCCCTAGTGTTTATGTTCTATGGTTGAAGTGAATGAATAGATAATCAGTGGAAGAAACTGAATGAGTCACCACTTAAAATGAATCATGATGTTTTGTTGTGGCATTTTGTTCCATTCTTTTTGTGCAGTTGCTCCATCACAGTCTCATTGGATTTTTTACTTTTGGCGATTTGCCTAATATTTCAAGCTGCCTTGATACAACTAAAGGAATTACCTAGAGTTGAACACACCTTGTCATACGTGTAGAAGACTATGCTTTATGCTATTATGGGGCACGGTATCAATTGACTGGTGAAACAACAGCCTGGCTTTCCTCTTGCTCTAGTAAGGGGAATAACGCAGTAGACCCTGTGGTCTCAGTGAATTCTTCGGATCTCCCTCCTGTCAAATGTTTTGCTAAGAATTGATCTGTCCTCATGTTGAAGTCTATTCTATTTTCGGGACGAGCAAAACCATGACCTTCGTCAGGGTACAGCACATACTCTACAGGAATACCTTTCTCCTTCATAGAGAATGCAATTTGGTCAGCCTCTGATTGTTTCACCCGAGGATCATTTGCCCCCTGTCCAATCAACAGAGGAGCTTTAATGTTGTCCACATGAAAGAGTGGAGATATTTTCCTGTTAAACTCTGAATCATTGTCAACATCTCCTATTTTTAATAGCTTTGACATGGTGTGAGGAAAATTGTTGTACTGAGAAAGTACATTAAATTGAATCATTGTAGCTTACCATCCCATTTCTTAATGGACCCCAGTACGGTGGGATACTATCCAACAAAGTTTTGATATTTGATGGACCTAAATGTGATGTGAGAAGCAAATAATATTGTATGCATTTTCATTTGTATTAATATACCATACTTGAATGATCAGTCGCTTACCAACAATGTCTACTCCACACTTGTAGATATCAGGGGTAAAGGTCAAGCCTGCGAAGAAGTAGATAGGTTAAAGGTAAACGTTGACATGATGTAGTACGGCAATCAGGTCACAAAAACAAAACTGACCAGCCAAGCATGCATACCCTCCATAGCTACCGCCGTAAATACAAATATTATCTTTGTCAGCGATTCCCTCTTCAATTGCCCATTTCACTGCATCTGTCAAATCATTTTGCATGTCACCAACTAGAAATGTGATTAAATTTATAAGTATACATCGCTTTATAATCGAGCAAAAGAAATACATATTGAAATTGAAGTACTTACCTCCCCATTGCTTGTCCCCTTTGTGAAGAAAGGATTTGCCATATCCAGTTGAACCACGGAAATTTACCCTATTGATAATTAAGTAATGTGGAAGTGAGGTAGTGCGTATTATACAGTCCAATACCTCTTCTCAAATCATATTCACGATGGATCACAAACTTACTTGAGAGTGGAATACCCCCTATTGGCGAACCATTGGCACCTTGCATCAAAGCCCCAATAGTCTCGAGCCCACGGTCCACCATGAACTAACAAAATAAGAGGGTTCGGACCCCGTGTGGTTGCCTTTGTCACGTAACCCACTAACTCAAGTCCATCTCTTGCCGTAATTCTAACATCTTCCATCAGGGCAAATTTGTACGACAGCAGTTTGGGATTGGTAACAAATAGCTCTGTAATTGTTTGGTTTTGCTTGTCATACATCGCGTAGGCAGTGGGACCGTCCGACTTGAAATAGTTTACAATCCACTTTGATTCATCTTGGGTTCGACTTACGACACCGACTTCTGCGTTTTCGGGGCCGTTTGCTTTGAGGTGTTCGTAATCTTCTTCTAATTCTTTGTCGTAGAATATGCGTTCCTGAACATAATTTGAGGTAAGATTCGCAGCAAAAAGAATAAAGAATTAGGAATGCTACGATTAGAGTTTGTATCCAGTGAATCTTTTTGGTGATCGCTTTCCTACTTACCGTTCTTGCATAGTTATATGTCAAAGCTTTAATCTCCTTGCTGTCCTTGTCAAGAGTGACACCTCCAACATTACATTTGTCATTTGAGTAAATCTCCTCCAGCGTATCACCCGTTTCGATATTCACTTTCAACAAAGCAGTTGTCTCTCGTCCCAGACTGGATGTCAGATAGGCCGTCTTCAAGTCGGGACAAAAATCAAGCAATCCGCCTTCCTCACCGTACGGGAAATGGAACATGTCTTTCCATTCTGTATCCTCTTCATTATCAGACCCTATGATATCCGCACTCTTTCGTACACGAATCGTGGTGGAAGAATCTGCTTCATTCCTGACCGTGGCAGCACGAATTTCAAAACTGCTGTCTTCCGTTTTCCATCCAATCACATCACCAGGGTTTAATGTATCCAAATACTTTTCTCCCGTCTTGTAAAAGCAACGGTACATATCAAACACTTTGGCATTTCGTTCATTTGTACCCACGAGGATTTCATTGGGATACCGATAGTTGGTTATGATATTTTGGGCCTTGACATTTTCTCCCGGAGTCAAGTCTCGTGCTGGCGGTATGCCAGTATCTTCACTGGAAGATTGTTGTGTAATATCCACGGCGTATAAGTGAAAATTCTCATCTCCGGCAGTATCTTGCATGTAGAAAACAGTAGTGTTATCGTAGGCCCATGCGATGCTACGAATGCCTCTCGTCGGTTCTTCGGTGATTCGACGATCTCGACTCCTGTCCCAGCCGCTTTCCCGTTGGTTTGTAGCGGAATGATCGACAGCAGCGAGATCACGAACGTAAATGTTCATCACCTGATTGTATGGAGCGAGATACGCGAGGTACCTTCCATCAGGCGACAATAAGGGCGATGTGTTTTCGGGATTGCCAAAGAGCACATCTAATGGGATGAGTTCTTCAGATGTTGTACGTTCAGACAATGCAGTGAAAGTAGGCAAATCACGAAGGTTTGTTTGGACATGCGATGGTGGCAACATAAAGGCCATTGTACTGATAGGGAGGACAGCAGCTGCCGCCCAGAAGGAGATGAGATCCATCATGATGTAAGAAGTGTAGGTACTTCTGATCTTCTGATTGCAATCGCTTGTCGCTTGGTTGGATAGTCGGTCGTGATACTACCTTTAACATTTAAATATACTCTATATATAATCGATGATTAGACACTTTATGTTAAGGTAAATTTACCTTTAGTTCTTCTCGTTCAACAGATGTCATTGCTCATGCATCCTTTTTTTTCATAAAAGTCAAAAAGATATCAAAGATCTGACAACAGATTTCCTCCGCCACCTCCCAAAGATCGTGAGTTGATGTTCGAGTGCGTGTTCTTTTTATTATTGATCGGCTCTTCCGCGTCCACTCTCATAAATCCAATTCAGTTTCCATCATGGCAAGTTCGTCTAAGTTAGCTTGAGTTAGCAAAGGATTTTGTGGGTCATGAACCTGGGTTTGCTGGTGGCGGTGGTTGAGCTTGTGACAAGTGTCATTGACTTCTGTGATTATTGTCATTGTGGACTCGATCGATTCATACCTTCACCTTGTTCATGATTTCCCCTCTGTCGATTTTGTTGTGAAACCGATTGCTGACTTCTCTTTCCTCTCTCCTCCGCATATTGTATACAGTTGACCAAAACCATCACCATTGCTCTAGTTGCATCCACGGCTGCCTTCGCACCTGCGATGAACAACCGCGTTCCCACCAAACTCAACTTCGAGTATGGCGATTACGACGACAAACTTTGGGACCAAGACGCAAAGAAAGACGTGTACAACAAGTGGGACCCCAGCAAACCCCGTTCTGCTCGTAACTTCAACCCCTTCGAGACTTTCAAGGGTAACTCACCTGATGCCTCTGGTATCTACCCTGGAGAGGTGAGTTTGAGTTGTTATCAGAAATGGACGCTCATGTTCTACTTAATCAAACTAACAGTTTCTTGATACCAACCCTCAAAGAGCCGATACAAGGATCCCCAACGTGGAGACGCAAGCTTTGCTATTATGATGGCGGAAAAGGCTGATGCCGAAGAGCGTGTTGCCAACCCCAAGGCTGGTTCAGAAGCTGGATGCGCTGGATGCAAGAGTTAAATTGTATATTAGTTTGATCTTATGCTGATGATACATCATCAATAGATATCTAAAGATGATTATCTTAAACGTGCTATGGGAATTTGGATATTGAATTGTGAGAATGATATTGTACAATAATTGTTTCTGAGCAGGCTGATTCAGTGGGCGCACATAATCATAACACTTATTAATAGTCATTGTCTAGTTTAGTAGTCATTGCTTAGTACCTCACTTTGTTTCTATTTGAATTGAATCCACAGTGTTGAATTTCATTCTCTCTGCACCATAGTAACATATTCCAGAATGATTCCCCGAAATATCAAGTGCAAGGTATTATTTATCGAAAACAATAACTCCTTTCTTGTCAACAGTGTTAAACTATTGATGAGAACACATACCCTTAGAATAGAAAATTGACAATCCATAAGTTGTTAACAATGCTAAAGGTCTTTTATGGGCTGTTTTGGCCTTGCATTAAAAAGTAGTTGAACTGGCATGGAGCGAATCAAAGCTCTATCTGAGCAATGACAAAGGTTAAAGTTTCATTCTAACAATTGTGTAACATCTCATTACTCACTACATATTGGCCCTAACTAATGCGTGCTCGATTAGTAATTTGTTCTTAGTTTTTACAGCAATAATCCTTTCAGAAATTGAGCCTCCATTCCATTCCACTTCAATTCATTACTACAGTTTCGGTATGTGTTCTATTGCAGCATAGAATACAGCAACACGTACAGCTAATAATGCCACAGACAATGCATGGGATCCAAAATGCTAACGAATATGGGAAGAAGAACATCAAAGTCAAAGGAGTGAAAAGTAATACAGCAGCCAAGATTGCTGCAATCAATGCAAATATAATGATTGATGCAATGACACATCCATTGTTTGCTGTGCTGTACCTGTTTACAACAACAGAATTGCTGTTTTGCTTTGGTTGCTGCTGAGTAGTATCATTTGGAATCGAATTGTTCACAACAATCGAGGTCGGTATTTCGTGGTTTGGTGGAATCGAAGCACCAATGTTGTTGGTTACCCTTTTGTTTTCATTTTCTTCGACAGGGGTAGCAACTGTTGCAATGACAGGAACTTCAACATCCATAGATATGGATTCTTTCAAGTTGTGAATTGGAAAACGTCTGAAGTACTCGTGTGGAAGACATGATGTGATGGAACCTTTTAGTTCAGTGGTAGTATCAAGGCAGATTGGGTAGAACCCATAGCTGTCTTTCTGGCCGGTTATCGTTCCAATCCGACCATTGAACTCTGGTTGAGATTCAAGATTCCTTACTATTACAGAATCATATTTAAGATAACAAGGTATTAGCTCAATCGAAGATACTGCACATAAGCAAACATTGTTTCGTCAATTTTACTTACCAACAACCCGAGTACCAATTTGCACATCATCATGGTTGGGCGTGTATTGGAATAATTTCGTCATGATGGTTGTATACTTTGTTTATGTTGACGTGTGTTGCAGCTCTGCGTGGAATAGTTTTTATGACCAAAGTGGCACAAGTTCAATTGAGATCGCTGATATCTGATCTTGATGTTGAATTCGTTTGAAAAGGAGTTCTCGTTTCAACGTTCTGGTATCGCCACTATGCCAATTGATTGCGGTACTTGTGTCACAATTGACACTGCGCATAGCTTAATTTATTTACTCCTTCAAATCAAGGAGCATCAAATCTCCATTCGCAGCTAGGATAAATGAGTTGTTAACGCACTTACGTTTCAAAGAGTTGCTAACCACGATTAATTAGTCAGTGAAACTATGTTAGTAGAAGTAGCTGCATATGAAGCTACAAATCATAAATCTATTCTGATTACTGTAAGGATCACTTAACAGTTTCTAGGGTGGCTAATGGATTCCTACAGAACTGAAATTGATGCATTGAAATCATAATCTGCAGCAGTGTCAAATCGCTCTCCCGACAACCTAAACCAATACGTTTCATCCTTAACGGCAAGGAACTCGTGAATTGCCATTTCGTTGCTTGTCTCGTAATGATACGAAGCGTGATCTGCACCCTCGACGTTTGTTGCACAAACCAACGTATCACAGGATGAGCCTGTAAACACTGATAGCTCACTGTCCCCGTTGTCTGCATAAGAATAGAGCTTGTATTCGAGCCTGATAATTTTATCCTGACCTTGGATTTGATACCAGACTCCTCTTGTATACCAGTCAACACCACATGGGTCCTGACTAAGATCAGTAAAGTCTGGAGTAGCTCCAATAGTTTTTCCTTTCGATATGAAGGGGTCGGTAGTGGTAGGTTCTATCAAAGTAGCTGCAGCACATTCGTCATTGATTGGTTTTGGATGGGTCGTAACTTTGAAATCATAATCTGCAGCCGTGTCAAATCGCTCTCCCGACAACCTAAACCAATATGTTACATCCTTAACGGCAAGGAACTCGTGAATTGCCACTTCGTTGCTTGTCTCACTATGATACGAAGCGTGATCTGCACCCTCGACGTTTGTTGCACAAACCAACGCATCACAGGATGCGCCAGTGAAGATCGACAATTCACTATTACCATTGTCTGCATAAGAATATAGCTTGTATTCAAGTCGGATAATCCTCCTCTTTGTACTTGTGAATTTGTACCAAACTCCTTTAGACGCAAGAGTAACACCGCATAAATCTTCAAGCTCGGAAATAAAGTCGGGAGTTGCATAGGCTGTATTTCCAGATCGTAACGCTGGAAGTTCAGTGTCATCAATAACTTTGGCATTCACACACTTATCATTGCCTGAATCTATTGTTGACTTTTTTTGTAGGACAATCGCAAAGGAGATTTAGGCAAATGATAACAACGAGCAATGACGAGCAAAATTACTCACTTGAATTTCTTGAACCAGAGTAGCTGATGCAGTGACAGGATTCTTGCTGGGAGAAGTGATGGGTTGGGGAGTTATAAGGTTGACAGTTGGATTGGAAGTCGGATTATTAGTTGGATTGTTCGTTGGATTATTCGTTGGGTTGACAGTTGGACTGGTACTTGGGGTATTACTGTCAACTGAAATATGACTAATATCTGCGTTGGTGCAATCACTGAGCGGTTCATTGGGCAGCTGTTCTTCACAACACTGCAACGCAGTTGCGAAGAATGTTTCTCCCTGCCTTGTGCTTATACCACCGCAAGGGGGTTGGCCCTCACAGTTCTGGACACACATCCCAAATAAACCTTCGTTCCAATCCACATAAAATAAACTTGTATCCACCGGAGCGACTGAAGATACGGTGGGAGAATCCGTTGTAGTTGCTTTGGTGGGAGCAGGAGTGGTGGTGGTGGAGGATGTAGAAGTGGTGGTGGTGGATGAAGAAGTTGTGACAGGAGGTGCAATAGTGGAAGGCACAGTGGACTCTGTTTCTATGTGTTGTCCGGGTGCCACAGAAGTAGAAATAACATCCATGGGGGGTTCGGATGTAATCTGCTGTTCAAGTAAAAGATAAGGTAAGAAATGACATGGTGAAAATGTTATTTCGTACACACACTTACATCTTGCATGACATCAACCTCGAGAGTATCTTCAATGCAATCTACTAAGTCACAGATCATATAATCACAATGATCTGTACCAGTAAAGCCCTTGTCAGGTACATAAGTGATGCTATCAAAATTTTCATCTACCAAGCAGGTGCCGTTACTAGCTTCGGATGTTAACATGATAACATGAAATGAACTAAGAACCGGGCCTCCATTTATGTTGTTTTGAATTGACGAGACATCCACAGTGATTGGAGTATTAATGGAGGTCGTTATAGAACTATCATCTTCAGGTTTTTCGCCTAGATACACAATGACTCCTGCTACAGAACCTGCAATTGCACAAAGCACAACTGCAATCAACAGAATTAAGAACCAACGGCTCTGCCAGAAACGACTACTATCTTTGACGTGTGTTTCTTGACCATTTGAACTTGAAGTGGGAGGCATGTTAATGGTGATATGCTGTTTCATACTTGATTGAGATTGTTCGCCTGTTACACACTCCGCGTCGTATATCTCAGGTTCTTCCACAAGCACAGCATCTGCAAGGAATTCACTTTCGATGCTACTGTTATCACCTTCTGCAGTGCTGCCCTGGTGCTCACTGTTACCATTCACTCTAGACTGATTGACACCACTTGTCGTCGAATCCAAAGAATCTAACTCATCATTTGATACTCTATCTTGATTTCCTTGTTCTGGATCACGATCATCTAAAGTGCGATGTTCAGAATGATCTGGATTGATCGGACTTGGTCTTTCAGCATAATGAAGGTTCACGGATCCAAGACTATATTTACTTCCAATATGTGATGCGGAAACATGATCTCTTTTGGTCTTTTCCTTCAAGGACTCATCAAATTGCATATCAAATGGTAGAGGTGCATGATTTGAATTTCCAATTGTTATGGGATGGCAGCCCTGATTGGATGACTTCGCAAATGAATCGTCGAATGTCATGCCTGTGGCAGTATGGCCACTACTTCTAGCCTTTTCCTTTGCTAAAGAATCATCGAATTGCATGCCCATTGGAAGAGGTGCACGGTTTGCATCTTGATTCTCAATTGTCATTGGACGGCATGCCTTGTTTGGTGACTTCTTAATTGAATCGTCAACTGTCATGCTCGGAGGTGTAAGTGATGGATTTACTACTGACGGATCTAAAATCAGCTCTGGCTTTTTGTCATTACTTTCATCGGCTGATTTAGATGGCGACTGCGTACCATTAAAGTCATGAACTTGGTGTTTCTTTTTGCGATGACCATTATGATGCTTATGATGTTTGTGAATCCTGTCTTTCTTTGCAGGCATAGTAGCATTGTCGACATCATCTAATGCTTTGGCACGATGAAACTCAATCATCTTGACTACGTTAGCCTGGCGACCGAATACATTGAGGATATCTAAATTGGATTAAACAGAAAAGATGATAAGTATTATTTACACAAGCTTAAGAATGCGAAATCAACAAATTGATGACGTGAGAGTATGTAACTACCTGTGGTATTCATTTCACTGCAATCAACTTCATTGATCTTTGCTAGTACATCACCCGGAAGGACTCTCCCCGCAAGGACACTGTCATTGTTCACTGCACTGACTTTTGAACCCCCAGAATCCAGATCCACCATATGTATTCCTAGTTTACCAGGCGGTGCGTTGACAAGGATCTTGTCAAATGTTTGATCTGGTGGCATCGACGACATATCTTCTGGGATGTTTTCTTTCTTCTCTTTGAAATTGCGTATAAGATTTGCGTGATATATAGATGTTGTTTTTATGACTCAAACACCATCGCCTCTAAACTCCAAATCAAGAACACAACCAAAGGGAATGCGAATTGCGGCACACTAGGGATACCAGTCTATGATTGCTCTTCACAAAGAGAGAATAGAGCGGTATTCCCCCGCTTCACATTTTACTCTAAAGGCATCGTTGGGACATCACATCATGATCAACAGCTTATGTATTTAATCATCGCGAACCGAACGAAGTTTCAGGAAACGGGACCATCGGGTAACTTCTCAATTCATTACCGCATGTTGATTTATTGTCGGGGCATTGGTATTGAGATGTTCCCCATCAGCATGCAGGCTCTGCATATCGACGAGAACCCCAACAGTGTGGCGCTGGAGGGTAGAGCGAGTGGGGGGTTCGGTTTCGGTTTTCGGTTGCTGTTGTTGCTTTGCCGTCGCCTGCCGTCGCTGTCGGCTGTCGGCTGTCGGTCGCGTGGCCGGTCGCAGCAGAGGTGATAATATTGTATGTAGCGCACAGAAGAGTTAATGAGTAATGATTCTCTGTAGCGAGAACGGGAACGCGACCACCAACAATGACAGCAAGTTCCTTTCAGATGTCATTAGTCCAAAATCGGCATTGCTTGGACTCGTTGTTTTACAGTTCTCTTTTTACCCAATGTCAAATCCATTTTCATTTGCTCACAAAAAAGTATTAGACAATTATAGGCAAACCACAAACAGAATTTGACAGAAGCAAATATCAAATATCAACTCTACCATGGATAACCATCCAAACAACGAAGCGGATTTCACAGCAATCGACATTCGCAAAGTTTCTCCAGACATCAGTTACCCTTTTAATGTCAACAGTGCCGTTGGAAATCTATTGTTCCGTATGAACAGTGTGTATCGCATGCCATTTCTCTTTGCCCAAGAAGAGACCAGTCTACAGTTCTATGAGCATGTTGGTAAGATCATTTGGTTTCATTTTCTATACATAACTTCTTAGGTTGTGTATCATTCATTTATTCATATTATCTACTTAGTTATTGCCACCATAGTCAACAAATTATGGTGCTTCCCAAAGAGTACCAAAACAACTGTCATACCCCGCTTCAAGATTGTTGATGCACACTTTTCTTTCCAACCAATCAGAGTGTCTCCAATGTTTTGGATCCTGCTACTTCTAGCCGGGCTTCTCATTCTATTTGGAGTAATTTTTGGTGGATGCAAATGCGAGGATTTTTCTTGGTGGGGTTCGGACCAATGCTATCGCAATGATCAAGCTTGTGCCTGTATGGTGATTGGCATTCTGATATTGTTGATACCGGTGCCAATTTTGCTCTTCGTGCCCTGCTGTTTCAAAATGTGAGAAAGGCCCTCATACGAGATGCTTGAGTTTTACTCAGATTCTAACTTCACGTGTCACTCGTCTTTGAGCAGGCATTATGTCGACCTGACAGTTAGGGGCCCTCTTAAAAGAAATTTCAAGTACTCATTTCGTTTCAAGAAGATTGGCTTTGAACATGCAACTGATAACAAGGTAGCATTTGATGAGTTCTTCATCGTGGACTATACATATGAAAGTTTCAGCAGAAGTGGTCCCGAAGTAATGGATGAAGCACATCTCTTCAGCCATTTCAACCATGCCAGATTGGCCAACCCTATCACACCTTATCATGCTGATGAAAGTATGCGCGACCTTGCCATGCCTTCATACCTACTTCACAACGAAACATTGAACATCAAGCGCAAACGCAGGAAGAATGGAAGAAATGGTTATGTAGAATCTGTATCAGAAACCCCAGCTACCCATTACCATGACAAGAATATCGAGATTTAGATGCGTGGAGACCTGCAGTTTAGAATAAGACAGAATAGATCCAGCTAGAGTAGCTGTCATATTAAATTTTCTTTACTTTGTATGTCAGCTTTCAATCTAAGATATCAACCATACATTGAAATTGAGCTCCAGAAGCTTTAGTGTCATTAGATGTCTATTGTACTATCACAGGAATACCAGACGGTCGAATACATCCCATACTTGAACTTGCCACAGAGGTCCCAGAGCGCACCGTAATATGTGGATTGTTTTACTAATACCAATATCGCGAACTTTACACATCGTTGGATATAGATTTGATGTGGGCTTTAAGCGCAAAGTCACAAAATAGAACCTCGCTTACTTGCTGGACTTTTTTCCTAACGAGAGCATGCCTCCAACAACATCCAGTATATCCTTCGATGCACGCATGTGCTGTAGAAAACTCTCTGTATGCATAGCTTGTGTTCGCATCATGGCTGCGCGCACACCAACTGAAGGATATGATTGGCCATTGCAGGGCGTAACAGATGCTGTAGATAAAGTCTCAGAAGATAGTTTTGTTTTCTCTCCAGCAGGTGCACCACAAAGCTCACGCATGGCTTGAGTTTGCATTATAGCCTCGGCCACACCCGATGAAGGACGTGGGGGGCCATTGTAAGGCAAAACAGATGCTTTAGACATGACTTCAGTAGACATATTTGTTTTCTCCTCATCACAAAGGTCTCGCATAGCTTGAGTTTGTATCATAGCCATAGCAACACCAACTGAAGGACGTGGTGGGACTCTGCAAGGCAAAGCAGATGCTTTAGACAAAATCTCAGTAGCCAGCTTTGTTTTCTCTTCATCACGTGCATCACAAAGGTCACGCATAGCTTGAGATTGCATCATGACCATGTCCAACCCAAATGAAGGGTACGGTGGGACATTGCAAGGCGCACAAGATGCAGCAGATAAAGTCTCCTCTTCCATAGGTACATCTAAAGGCTCGTTTTCTATGGCAGCCATGCCGAGCAATTCGGCATCCTGTTGCAACATTTTTCTCCTCCTGTATTCCATCACTTTCATGCATTCAAAGAATGTCTGTTCTGTTTTTAAGAAGGCAAAGTTAGAATCGAGTACTCTCCACTGTCCCGTTAAAAAGTCCATTCCGAGGAATCGAGCTGATGGTTTGCACCCTATTAAGCTTCTCACTGTTGCTCTGACTAAATCATCAATTGCAGAGTCATTACGCCCAAGGCTGCAAGGCTTCATCAAGGCTTGATACTTGTGAATTTTCATTTCAACCCGAATGCGAAAACGTCGGTTGCCGATATGGTGAAAGAAATGGTTACCTGATCCACAAAGTATATCGTATTTTGATGGGATATTGTAACTAAGATTCGGAGAGGTCAGGACAAAATAATTATCGATTGGTTTGTTAACGAAGTCCCTAATCCTTGCAGGACATTGTATTGAAGACACAGTAGAAGGTATGTCAATCGAATCTCGGGAGTAATCTTGACTCAAAGAGCTCGTAATTGAGTTCATAGATGTATTTTCCAAATCATTATTGTCGACACCAACATGTACAATTCGAGATGTATCAACCTGCTGCTCTGTCTCTGTTTTCATTTGCAGGGCCGTTTCGTCAACATTAACCTTCTGCTCCATTTTCTTGTTCATCTCTTTCAGGGCAGCCGCAACATCTTGCATAGACGAGTCTTGCAACACCTTGCTATTAATACCTCGCATAGAAGAATCACAGAGTGGTGGTGGCACTGGTGGGGGAATAATCTGCTGCTTCGTCCTCTTTACCATCCCTTGTGAGTCAGCCTCCTTGCCATCAACACTCTGCACAGAAGAAGGAAAAACATGCTTCTTCGTTGCATACACCATTTCATGTTGATGTGAGGCAGCCCCGACTCTTTCCACAGGTGATGTAGCTACACGTTGCTTCTTATTTTCCACTATTTTTTGTTGTGACGCATCCGCCACATTACCCACATCATCTTGCATGGAAGCAGGAGCAATCTGCTCATCTATTTTTCCATCCATTTCTTCCGCCTGATATACTAAAAATTTTCCAGCCGACAAGAATGTAAAATGTACTTTGGCCTCGGCTTCTTCTCTAGTAGCCCTCTTCCACTTGATAGAGTGCAGATACTCGTTGATTGCAATAAATTTGCAGTTCGTTTGTTGCTTGGGCACTAAGAATCGTCCCCGTGGTTCGTTTCCCTCTACACTTGATATTATACCGTCGACAATCTCCCTTCGTCTGGCGTCGTCGGCGTCTTGGTCGAAGTAACTGTTGAAATTGGCCTCGATGAGGACCCTGTATCGACGATTGCCAATGTAATCAAAGGCACCTGGTCCATCCACTATGAGAACGTCGTTAATCGAGGGGATCACGGCATCGCGGCGGGATGATGAGAGGGGTTCAACATAAGGCAAGTCCAATATCTCTTCCGTCTCGCTCTTGAACGAGTCTGATTCTCGGCCTTCGTTAGAGAGCCTTCGGTTCATCAAGGCTCTCTTCATTGTGCTATTTCTCTGCAAATATTTACATAACTCCTGAGAAATCGCCGGTGAAGACAATATGGAAGAATGGGGAAGAGGTTGAAGAAGGTGCCAATTGGTCGTTGTCTTCTGAGCAGTGTTTCAAAGGTTTCTGAAAAAAATACTCCGTGCCGTGGACAGACCTCACGATCAGGTGAACAATTCGTTTTACTACTATGGTACCTATGTTAGTTTACGCTAGGCTACAGTACTAGCGTCCGAAACGAAAGATTGGTTGTTCAAATTGTG
>JALLPH010000786.1:0-24640 GCA_036939855.1 Cyclotella choctawhatcheeana
TGTTCCTTATACACGGAGTTATTTTCTATTCCTTATACACCAAGTTCTACGGTAGTGAAGCTTTTCTAGCAACGCGCATCACCATGTTAAATCTGCCCCATCACCATCTATAAACAGACACAGTAGTGCAAAGTGTTGCTCCTATTAGAGGAGTTGCTGGTGGGTGCTGCGCCCGGTGTTCTGTGGCCTAACTCACGTGCAGATACTATTACACTGTGAAAGGTGATTTTGATCAACTCACACCATGCTTTGCTCCAGCCCCAAGTAAAGGAGTGGCCTTGGACTTATTGGACCCACCTTGTTACAAATCTCTTAGTTTTTTACTATGCTATCAATACTTTTACTACCCATCTGACATACATAAACCATTTTTTGAAGAATTCAAAAATTCCCTTTGGTCCTCTTTGTTACCCTTCCTTTTCTCTAATTCAACATCTTGTGTTGCTTGTGGATTGTGGCTTGTGTTGAGGGGAGAGCAGATGATGATGAGTGTCTTCGTTGCATTTTACTAGGTAATTCCCGGGTAATTACCCGAATTTCCCCGATATCGCCGATTTTGGCCAGAGGTGCGGTAATATTAATATTAATATGCCACTATTGCAGTAAAACTACTGGCCAACCTTGCTCTTTACTCAGTTACCCCTGTTGCCCAGCGTTACCGGCACTTACCTCCGTACTCCTTGAAAGTAAAAATATATAACAATGGCACCTCACATTGTCAAGGATTCCTTGGACGCGCGATTTCAGCCTATTTGGAAGCAAAAATAGACCAAATAGGCTCGCTCAATAGGCTCTAGGCTCCCAAATCGGATCAAAAAAGGATTGACAGAACGGGTCTAAGAGGACAATTAAAACAAGTCTGTGTCCATGTATGTACGTGGAATGGATGGGTATTGGTCCAATCAAGCTTGTTCCCTACTCCAAGCTGTTAAGTATTTTTAAGTCCCTTCCATTCCAATTACGCCCTATGAATTCAAAAGACAAACTTCAAGCTGGTTCTAACATTCTTTCAAACATGATGAAGTCCATAGTTATCTTTGTAGCAGCTTAAGAAGGCTTGCTCTAATTTAGTAGATACCATCATCAATTCAAAAAGAAACGAGTGGACAGCTATTTTAGAGGTCAAAGCTTATGATACTGTTCTAATGTTGTTTTTAAGTCCCTTCGATCCAGCTGAAAATTTTAGAAGTCCATTTCAAAGCAAACAAAAAAAGTATGGTTCTTATAATAGAGGTCAGAACTAAGAGCTAACATAAACCCTGCAAAGTGGCTAGCCAGAGCGAAGCGGAGAGCTATTTTTCATAATGGTCTTATTGTGTGCAATCATCGATTTGCATGGATTCAATAGTACAGTGCACAATCTTCTGTAGATAGGTACTTCTCTCTCTTGTGTAACTCCTCTTATGCCTTGCTACATACCCTCTCTGGGTGCAAATTGAGTGGGTGAAGAAAATCACATTTCTGAAACAATATTCTGGACCCTGATACCATATATTATTGACATATTAGACGCAAGACAACACTTCACATAACGACAAAACGATTCTCAAAAGGCATCATCTGCCGCTCCTGGGTAGGTAATGCGTTTGGCACTTTGTTTTTCTTCATGTTCTCCGTCATCTTTTGCCTCGTTGCTATCACTAGATTGGCTAAAATCGTCGTCGTCATCGTCTTCTTTAGGTTTAGTCCGCGTGATGTGGATTTCAGCACTCTCTTTGTCATAATGGACCCAAAACTCAAGTTCGGATGGAGCAGCGTAGGGTTTGGGATTAGTGATTTTTGCCTTTTGCTCTGGACTCAATCCCAACTGGTTACGAAGATACATCATTTGAAACTTGCCGTCCACCTGTTGAACTGCGGACAATACTCCACCAGCTCCATGCATAGGTTCATATAAATCAGCTGCATAAGATGCAAATGCCTTTGTACTCAGTAGGTGCAGATTACCAAAGGAGCGGCGTTTTTCTTCTGGGCCATCAATAACGCATGGCTCGCGGTAAAGAGCGAATCTTTCGGCAAGAGCCGTATGAGCAACAACCTTTCTCTCTAAAACCGTGAAAGGTAGAAAGGGAACAATGCTGCCAATGCGGCGGGCTTGGAAATTAAATAAGATAGTAAGTTCAACAGAAGAAAACTAAGCCACCAATGGTACTAGCTACAGTACAAACTCACCAAGTGCCTTAACCTCCTTGCTAATTTTCCCAAATTCCTGTATGCAAAGTGGACGAAGAATCTCATCCACAAGCTTCTTTTGGATCCACGTAACATCCTTGCTGTCAATCTTCTTGTGCGTTCTACTCTTGTGATCTTCGCAAAAGTCAATGATCTCCTGCTGGCCCCAATTGCTTGTCAAGATCCAAACAACCTGCTTACAATCAATTTTAGCAGCACCGGTAGACCCGGGGTCTGTCAGCATGCCATCCTCCCACGTTTCAAGGAATGATTGATAGATCTTCTTGTCTTGCTTCCAGCCAAGAGCACTAGTGAGACCTTGCATTTTTTCGAATTCATCAAGAAATACAATGCATCGTTTCCCTTGACGTCGCCTCAGCCAACTAGTTAGCTGTCCATCACTGCTGTAGTTTCCACTACGAGATCCTCCAAGACGAGATCCAAAGAGGTCAGCATCGTCACGAATCGATTGGCAACTTATGAAGAGAAAGTTATCTTCTCCTACGAGTGAACGTGCCGCGTTTGATGAAAAGTATGTCTTGCCGTGACCTACTCAATTCATTAGCAATGCAGAAATCTTGTGAGGCAAAAAACGATCCTAAGATCGGATAATATTCCTATTACTTCTTACCTGGAGGTCCCAGTAACAACATAACCAATGGTTTGCGATTGCCTTGAGGATTTCCGAATCTTCCACCTAAGGCTCCTTGGATCACATCAATGGCCGCCTCCTGTCCAACAACCGCGTAATCCAATTCATGAAGACGGTCCATTGGAGGTATACATGCGACGTGAGCAAGGTCACTCTGGCTTGGAACCACAACTCGACGTGCCTTGTCCAGCCAGTACTTCATTGCCAAGCCGAGTGATTTCTCATCAATTCCTGCAGCTGACAACTCCTCCGGTTTGGATCCTTTGCTTAAAAGCACAGGAATCATTTCAGTTCCGTCACGTTTCTGGTTGGTAGCTGCAATTGTCAATGCCGTGACCATCGTGGTTGATCCTGCCATAGCCTTGCTAATGTCGGCACCCAAGTCACATAGATCAAGTACACCTTGCTTACAATTCTTTGCAACGGCATAGCTCAAGGGTGTTCTTCCCTCTTCTGGGTTATGGAGAAAGGAAGGACGATTCACAAGATTTGAATGAAGCAACATCCCTTCTGATCCTATCTGACAGGATAAGATTGCATCTGCTTCCCTGATTCGCTCTCTTAGTTCACTTTTGGCTGCATTGCCACAAACAGCATTGATGAAACCATCCACCAATTCACCGTATTGTTCGTAAAAGCGACGATCATCATCTGATACATGTCTGACTTCATCAGGAACTTGAACTTTCGGAATGAATTGAACCTCCTTAGGGACCGGAAGAGTGGATTCCTTTGGAACAGGAACATCCTGAGGTGCGACAACTTCGCTTATCGCGGATGAGAGTTTATTAGATTCACGTTTGGCCCCACCAATACTCTTTTTACGCCCCAACATTATGATTGTTTCCGCAGCCTTGGAGATGTCACCATCAACAATGTCAAGGTAGTGAGTGACTTCATCAATCGAACAACCGAGACATTGCCTAAGAAGTACTGTGCTATCTCCCGAGTAGACATGGAGCCTATTCTTGCCAAATTTCAGACCTTCCAGGCCTTTTAATGCATCTTGGACACTTGGAGCAGATTCGTACTCAACAAAGACACATCCCAAAGCACACCTTTTCTCCTTGTCGAATGGCAGATAAAACCCTGCGTCGCCTTCCTGAAAGTCCACCTCTTCTTCGTAACTGGCTACATCACCATAACGAAGAACGAGCTGAAGCACTTTGTTGAATAGCTTGTTGTGTTTGGATGCTGGTACATTGGGCAGATTGGTGATTGCAATGCGTCGGTTGGCGCGATTATCCTTGAATTTCGGCATGGTGTGGTAATAATGATCCTCCGCGGATATGTTGTGTGAAGACTGAACCAGGAAATTTATGCCCTGCCAATTCTTCGATCATGCAGGATTGGGTTTCCAGTTTCCAGCGATTCTCCCTCCACTTCCATCATGTGGATTGATCATATTTTCCCCATCCATGGGGAATTGAATTTCTGGGCAACCGTAACATACCGTTACATGAATTTGAACGGTGCCCATCAACCCCCCGCCCCGTCTCATCTTCCAATGATTGAGCTACAACTACGAAAGGCTACAAAGGTGTCACATCATCACGAACGAAGCATTGATTTGTTTTGGAGAGAATAGAGAATGCCCGAAAGTAGAATGTACTAAGGTATGTAGTACAAGTAGCCACACAGTTCATTCCACACTCTGGTTCACAGCATCATGAATCATGACAGCATCAAAGCAATGGCAACAGTAGTGCACCCATTGCATCTTCATAATATCTAGCAAGCAAGTCGAGTTGTCAGTGTTGCCAAAGAGAGGAAAGTAAACACGGGAGACATGAGCAATAACAGTAGCAATGGCAGCAGCTCCGATTCTTCACTATCAACCACACACAAACGACCCGACCGAAAAAAGAAGCGACACAAAAGCAACCACCATGCTGCTCCATCCGACTATGCTCAACTACATCAACATTTCCAATTCGTATTACCTGAGAATGTCGAAGGCAGCACAACCGAAAAGTACGGCTCTACATGGCAAGAACGAATGGTAAAGCATTTCCATTCGCATTGTGAGTTAAATAGGTGCTTGGATTGGTACTTTGTATTATGAGATGAGAGGTTCTAACTGACACTGCCATATCTCTCACTTTCTTCTTTTGGCATAATTATCCCAGTGTACAAAGAATACGTCTTGGCGGATTTAAGTAGGGTATTGACTGGGAAAGATGGGAAGGGAGGGCCTGTTGGATTGCGATGGAGGACAGCGGCAGAAGTTAAGAGTGGTAAGGGCTTTACAACTTGTGGTAATTTATCTTGTCAGGCAAAGAAGAGAGATTCAGATGAAGAGTATACCAGAAAAGTCAGAAGTGCATTGGGTGTTGGTGTTGCTGAGAATGGTGGCAGTGTTCCAACAGGGGTGCTACTTCCAGACGTGGAAGGAAACGAGTTGCTTGAAAAGTACTTGCAATCTTGTGCTAGAGATGAGCAAAAGACTAAAAAGAAGGAGCGAAAGAGGAAGCACCAAGATCATGGCATATCAAGCAAACAAGAAAAGAAAGAGCAACAGCGAATCTCTTCTCTACCACATGGACTGGGCCTTCACGATTATGAAGTTGACTTCGCATATGTTGAACACAATCAAAAGAAGCGTGAATTGGTTAAGGTTAGACTTTGTCTGAAATGCGCACCATTGATTTTTGACGGATGGGCAATGAAAGCAAGATTAGCGAGAGAAAAGGCGAGAGATATCCATTGCGAAACGCAGGCTGACACCGTAAAACAACATCCTAAACCAAATCCCAACTACTAATGAATAAAGAGCAGTATAAGATTTTATGATGTACTTATACGAGAATATAGAAGAGATGTACATACGAGAAGATGAAGCTGAAATGTTCGAATCACTCGTGTAGGGGAAGCCAGAGACAAGCAAACGTTATTCACTCGAAACATGTGCGGAAGATACTACTTAGCCACTGCGTAAGAAGTCTAGAAGCGCAGAATTTCTTAGCATGTAATATAACATCTTACAAACACAATTGTAATTAAAGTAGTTATCCGATCGAGCCGGTCATAGAACAAGTTCTATGAAGCCGTATGTACATCACATTGAAACTAATACATAGACACTAAATATAAACATTCAAAATTGTCAAAAATGGCTGGGGAAGTGGCTAAAGGAAAGGGTCGAATTTGAAGGTTGGATCAGACACCACTTGGCTGTGGCTTTCAAGGGCCGGAGATTCATGTGAGGGTTGAAGGGTGTGCTGGTTTAGACCATTCACTGACACGTTCTTCCAATCATAATTCAAGGTTTCAGAGAGATCTGATACTGGGGACAAAGGGACAAAGCTAGCTGATGAACTTTGAGGCACGCAACGATGAACAGGAGGTTGGCGAGCATTAAACCCTTCCGTTTCACTGTCCGCAACATCAATGCAAAGACGCCACTTCGGAGTAGGACTCAACTGGCGAAAGAAATTCATGCATTGGTATTCAACATTGGTATCTCTAACTAAGTCCTCCGTGCTATACAATATCACGACAATAGTACCTACTGATGACAGTACAGGGAGACCCACTGCCGTGCTCACCCCGTATATTTTTGCACCAGCAACACGACCAAATTCTTCCGCCGTTTTCTGGTGGACATTGTTCATCCATGACGGTTGGCCTGAGGCAAAAACTCGGCCGGGCAATCCAGAGCCCGGTGCAAAAGAGAAGGTCTTGGAGTACACACCAAACTCACTTAATCTCTTGAGGATGTGAGAGGGGACCTTGCTGTTTTTTACTGTAATATGACCAGCATTGGTCAGACGAACTTGGTCTTCATCTAACAAATCTGTACGTTCAATTGGCACCCATAAGTCGCAATGCTGAAAGTTGAGATCACAAGTGCTAATATAGTCTGATACTTTCTGAAGGAATTTCCCTTGCCCTTCTCCTTCTGAGAATGCTTCTTTTACCACTGAATCAATGACTCCATCAATTACTTGTCTTGAGGTAGACTGATGTGATTCTACCTTATTATACAGAACTCCTCCAGTTACCCCTATGTCGCATTGAGCACCGAAGTCAAATAATTCTCCATCTCCCTCTGATGAGAAAGCCTCAAGTGACGAAAATGAAGGCACATGATGCATTTGGTTCTCGGTCGCCATTTCGTCTTCTCCAAATGTAAACACATTGTCTGAGTTCAAGTGTGGGTTATCGTACTCTTTGGAAATACTTTCCAAACTGTCAATTCGGTCTTTGGTTTGGCGAGAATTCCTCTTCAGTGTTGAACGTAGTTCAGGAGTGAGGTGATTACCGGCATCAACGCCATACTCAGCAGCGGCAGAGACATCTTCAGTGAGAGCATGTTTTAGGCGTTTCCGCTTAGCTTCCAGCGAGTCTTCCAAGCTATCGACGTTGCTGAGACTTGTGACCCATTCTGTTGTATTGAGTCGACGAAATCCTACTTGCAAGCACAGGTTAGCAAGCTGGGTTCTCCATACCCGGCTCATATGCAAGCATAACTCTGTTTGCAACCATGCAGGGCTTAGCGTCCTGAGGAATAATGCCTGGGCTCTTTGAATGCTTGCTCCTGTTTTGTATCAATCGGGTGGTAAAAGACTTTAAATTACTTAATGGTTTCAAGATATTCATATCAGTAAAATCTCACCTGCTTGGGACGACATGAGACCTCCCTGTGCATAAGTACCTCCAATGGACCTGTATGTTCTGGAGCTGGGTTTTTCGTGCTTAAGCTTTTTGGTAAGGCGGGATGTCTTGCACGAAAGCAAATCACAAAGGAAATCCTGTGCGGATGCGTTTGTTAAGTCAGACAAAGTTACTTTCAATATTGAAAACAGGTACATGAGTTGCTGTTGCTTACGTTGAGCTTGATTCCATGGGCAAGAGGAAGTAGCCCTGCATCAAAGCTTCTGATGAGCTTATCAACTAGAGAAGATTCCTCTGTCGACCAACGTCCCGTGCGGCATGTCCTGATCATGGTTGATCTGCTCGCGGAGGCTCTCTTCTGGGTGGCAGGTGTTTTGATACAAAGGGTATGATTAACAGAGAGCAAGGAGGAGGACTCGTCAGAAGAATTTTGCACCCGCAGAAGAGACGCCTTCTCCAATTTATCTGCCGAAAGTGGCAGCAGCGTGATTGATTCAATTGGTGACAAGTGGCAGGATGGACAATGAGGAGTGTTGTTCGTAGTGGCGAATATAATATTTATTGGCAGACAAGTCTGGAGAGAGCCATTGAGAATATGAGACGTTTATGAGATATTTAAGTGATTGATGTTGAATGACACAACATGAGTCAATAAGTAAATGTGCCATTTCATTCTTCATCAAGCATAAGGTGTTGAATCCGAGACGTAAACAAAACAACCGAAGCCAAATGCTTAGCAAACTAAAGCAAGCTAACCCAATAGAAGCGGTGGTAATCAACATAGACATCATCACCCAGATAAATGTTCTCATCTACCAGTTGCAAACACTGTATGATAAAGAACTTGAACTTACAGAGTGCAAGAAACATCCACAACGTACAACTCGGACATCACAATTTGACTGCTGACAGAGCAAGCAGCGGGCATCTTCCAATGTGTCAGGAGGCATGATATTTGTGGATGAGTAAATGAGTAGATGATTCAGGATTCACATCAGAGTGATTCCAGGAGGAGATGATGACTAGCTATGGTACTATGGTAGATAATCTAGCTGCCAACAGCAGTTTGTGATCGGGTCCTCCTCTCAGGGAAAGATCTGGACACAGAACATAGATGCCAAACTTCACTTGAGAGCGAAGGGAAGAGCTTTTCTATGACTACTGAAGACTACTAGTAAAAAGTTGCTGCTGTCTAGAATTCGAGAATTGTTGAGAACCCTAAAGAGAACTGAAATGAGAAACCCGAGATGACATACATACCATACACCAATCTCCAAGAGAGATTATGAGAAGCGACATAGGAGATGTAGGTACGGATAGGAGCCTTCTGGGAGCCTTCTGGGAGCCTTCTGGGAGCTTTCTCAAGAGAGAGAAGGAAAGATCAGAAAGTTCTATTCCAAAATATTATCCTCTCATTTGTTGTGTTGATAATAGAATAAGAGTCTAGTTCGGCGTGCTTTGTGTTCTAAGACGACGTGTGAAAGGCTCTACTAAAACAGAATTGATCATCCACCAGTTAATGGTAATCCATTCTGCATTCTGGATGCAATCTCCTCTAAGTCTGGTGTGATCACATGTCCTCATAATTGCTGGAGTTATTGAGTCCCATCTTATACGTAAAAAGTGATTCTCTTCTTGCGCTGCTATTTTCATTATCGTAGTAAAACCATATGAATGACTGTTTGCGATCAGGAGTTTTCATCGCGCGGTAACACGTAACATAACATCATTTGCATTGAAAAGGTCAAGTATATCGTCATCTCCAATACATTGACAACTCTGTGGAGTTTCATGATTTTGAGCACAATGGCATACAGGCCGTTCATTAATTAGATGCGCCACTTCCGCGACATGATAAAACGACGACTTCATGCTTGTGAGGAGAGCTTCAGAGGATGCAAGGAGATGTAAGTCAATAATGGGATCAGAAAACCAGTCCCTTTGACAGCTCTCGCCAGCATTATCCAATAGTAAATTGCCGTAAACCAAAGGATGAGCCACATCGAAGTATGTCTGAGGACGATGAAACCAATTAGGAATCCCAGTCATATTTTTTAATGAATCAATGACCACATTGCTGTCAGTCACAACCAATACTCTGAAGTTGTTTGCTGTTCCCATTTGTTTTGCGAGAGCAAGTGCATTTGACATTAAAAGATACAACCAGTTTTCGAGTCCAATATTTTCTTGTAATCTCCCACCAACACGACGTTGAATTTGAGTTAACTCTCTACTAACGATGGCATCAGGTGTGTTACCCGTCCGAATATGCAGCCCAATGATTGGAGCTGAATCCCATTGAACATCCTCCTTGAACTTATTCACTTTCTTCATGTATTGATCCGACAGATTGTTAACGAGCAAATCCACAAGAGCACTCTGTACTTCTTTGGGGATATTGTTGTCCCAATTTTTTACACCCGCTTTGGCAAGATCTCGCATCTTAGGAAATGGGATATCGCCTTCTGACGGCTTGTATGGGATGAATGCCGAAGTTGGCTTGAACATGTCAGCAAAAATATTGGCTGAGTTGTTGCTACAAGGGCCCCAATTGACGTGGACGCTTTGATTAAAATCACGTGCAGCCTTCGCCATTGTCTTTATTCTATGTCCTATGCCACAGCATGCAATGTCGAGCCTCTTTGAATCGAAATCTTTAATACCTGTTATGGCAGGGAGAACCCGTTGATGCTCACCAATATCAACATAAGAATTGGATGAATCAAAATCGGGTGATAAGCTTAGGAAATGATACCGAAGAAGACTAATACATGTCATCAGAGCTCCTAGAAGACAGAAGTCCTTGACCGTCAGTCGTTGTCTGACCTTTCTCAAAGCCATTTTTTGTCCGAGGACCCTTGATTGGTTCGAAAATTTTTTACTGGAAAACCTGATAGGATAATTTCATTGCTGTGTCTGAAATTTCAAGCCATTTTCACAAATAGTGGAAACTCCTCATCAACGAGCTTGCCGAGGAAGAATTGGAAGCATTCAAATGTGAAACATCTGTTAACTTCACCAGTGAAGGCCTCCAGGTTATATGTTTGACTGCATCACTTCCGGGTCTCACTTCAATTAGGGTTAGGCTTAAATTTGGAATGCTCAAACTACCCTCTCTTGTCTTGGCAAAATCAGATGGCAATTCATTGTCTACCATTTTGTGTATCATCGTCCGTATTAACGCTGAATGGGATAATGCAAATACATCGTATATCTTTGGGGTTTCCCTTTTGTACTCTGTTCTCTGTTCTTTTGTTAATGAGTTGAAATCATCTATTGCATCTTCTACCAGAGAATCTATCCAGACTTTTACTCTCTGCCAAGCATCGTCGATACTTTCTAAAAGTGGTATTTGCATTTCCTCTACCTCTCCACTTGCATCACAAGATCTTAGCTCCAACGCTTCCTCATACGAAAGAGTCTTGGCGTATCCCTCTCTCGCCCCCTTGGCAACTTCACGCAGCCTGTGGTCCACTATTAGATCTACGGTTGAATTTATTGGATGAATAACATTCATGCGTATATCCTCGATTCCAAGAACTATACGTGCAGTGCGATGTGCTCTGTACAAATCCGAGCAGTAAGTTCTCCAGTATTTGCGTGTGCGTCCGTTGATTAGATCAGAAGAGGCGGCTCGTGCGGCTACTTCCAGCCCATTTTGGGTCAGTGGGGAGTCCCCTTGCCCTAAGACTATGTTGGCTACATTTGCTTCTGTTTCCCCGTGTCGGATTAGATGTAAGCGGACTGCCAAGAAGGGGAATGCTTGGCATTCATCTGGATTGTCTACTACGGCTTGCTCGATGACGTCCATTGAAGTCGTGGTGACAATTTGGGCTTGGGCGGTTGGCATAATATGGAAGAATAACAATGCAGTGTAAAGTGCTACCATGAACAACGCCATCGGATAGTTTTGTTTGCGATGATGTAGTTGATAGTTGCTGATCTTTGTTGATGTTGATAGTTGATAGTGCGCTCGCTATTTTCTGGCGGGAGCCATGGCCGACAATAGTACCACCGAGGAGGCAGCCACAACTCACACTTCTGAATGACTGCTTCTTCTAATACTACTGAATAATGCTAACTGCAATAGTAATTGCACTCTGGATGTGGGTGGGTTATCTAGTGGGATTTGTGTCATTGGTAATGTCTCAAGGAGTGTCTGATACAACTCAAATAGATCCGGAATTATTTGCCAAAGCCATCACTCATGCAAAGACTATGACTATCACCAGTGATCCATCACACACTCAACACATGCGACAGCATCAGCAGTTGATAGAACAATTGCAGTCTGGGAATATAGAGGCACTTTATACAGTGGCGCAAAGCTTGAACAAACGAGGCGCAGGTGATGATAGAGTAACCTCTGTTCAATTATGGCACGCTTTAGCCGATGGGCCGGCTGCTCATGTACCGTCTGCGGTAGCTTTGGGGTTTTCGTATGCAGAAGTTGACAAAGAACTTGCATTGAAATACTTTGTCCAAGCCACTGAGGGTAAAGAAGACGGTGGGCCGCATCAGGCGTCTGCTTTCAATGCAGGTCGTCTATTTCTAGAGCTGAACGATGCTGCATCATCTCTAGCCTACATCCGAGCATGTGCTAATTTGGAAGAGAAATATCCTGATTATGCTACGCCTCAGTTAACCAAAACTTGTAAAGATGCATACCAGACTTTATGCCAGCAAATTATAAAGGATACAACTGCTCCTCCCGGTATTGAGGATGCAGCTGAAATGTTTCTATACTCATCATTAGATGACTTTCCCAGACCGGATTCTAGAGAATTCACTATTTATCAGAAGGGAATGGAGTATCTCGATATGTACGCAGCAATGGTGCGTGAAGGAACTGCTAGTGGAGAGATTAGCGGGAGTAAGATCGGTCAAACTTATTTGTTAGCTGCCCAACAAGAACTCGACACTTTGAAAACCGGTTACAAGAAAAACATGTCGGAGCTACAAGTATACTTAATAGACATCATTTTGGGACGCATTCAGGTTATTTTAACAGCTATGGATGCTGAGAGTGATGAATTGTAACCGTCTATAATATCTCGGTGACTTCATAAGTGCCCTTTACAAAATTGACTTTAGATCACTTTTAGCAGTCCCAATAGAATTGTTTTGCTGTTCTTTTATTGTTTGTAATATAATTTTCATTCTCCTCTGCTTTGTTTCCGAAAACAACATCGGGTACATCTGCAACGTAAAGATGGTGGGGGCGCACTTGTTAAAAAAAAAAGAGTTAAAAAAAAGCATGATGCCAGAGCATGGGTTTAACCATAACTCACAAAACGCTAATCAAGAGTCTGTCGATGTAAATCTAGAAGCATACCAGCTCACGCACCGTCCTATGCAAACAGCCTGGAATTTTGCAAATCCAATCATTACTGGCTTGAGCAGCGTGTACATTGCTTGAGTTAATACTTTCATTCCCATAGCCCCACCAGGAAGGAACGTTATTAAATACCACATCAATGCCAAAAGCTGCAATGCCGACGAACCTAGAACCAAAACGTATCCCTTGGCACCACCTGCCGTAAATGTAAGATACAGAGTCAACATCATAGAACCCAAATACATGACAGTGAAATGAATCCTATCTCCGGCTAACATACTCATTAAATGAGCATGCGGTCCCTTCAAAATCGCAAAGCTACTCATAAATGTAATGCTCCCAAACGTAAAACTAAGCGCGAATTTTTGTGGTCGGACCGTCAACAGGGGTATCCCTACAAAGAAACCAAGAGCGAAGAATATTGCCGAGAGGAGAAGGCAAATACAAAATATTTGAAAGCGTTGTTGATAATTCATTCCCATAATTTTTTGGGGTAATTGTGCCTCGAGGGAGGATCGCATGGAAGAGAGTGAAAAATTTTCGAGAAGGGATTGGGATTCTATGTCACCTTCTACCGACGATGCGGGTGCAGTTGGGTCTGATGAGAAAAGCGAGCTCAGACTCATGCTGTTTGATTGGGTGGGATGTTGCTGTTGTTTTTGATCTGCGTGCCATTGACCAAATGAGGACATTATGTTCTATTCTCCTGTGTTACAATTATGTTTGTCTCTTCCTCCTCGGTTGATGTTGCTAGCTCCGGTAGGTCTGCGTAAGGTCGGCTGGCGGCGATGGCGTATGATAGCTGTCGATAGCTAGCTCATCTCTTGGCTAGCTGATGGCTGCTGATGCTGATATAACCAAAGAGCAAAGAGCAAAGAGCAGATGAAAAATGATAAACATACCTAAGCAAATACTTTTATGAAGAGTTTGTTCTTATGATCAGTCTAAATAAATATACTCTGTAGGTAAATATAACAAAAAAAATTATTTGAATTCATAAAGACAACAAATATGTATTTCATTACCTCTAAAGTAGGCAGAGCTCTCGATCTGACTTTCCTTTTCCGGCCGTATCATCTGACGAGACACGACACTGTGTGCTGCCCTGCCCCTATTCCTATTACAGAATTCATATCACCCCACGACATTAACTGTTTCATCTCCACTTGGAAGAGTGGGGCGAATTAAGGGGTTTCAAACAAAGAGATCCTCACACCAGCTCACAGCATTCTACAGTCAAACATCAAAGTCCATTCATGTTGATTCCAACCAATAAGCCGCTTCAGCTCCATTCAAAAGCTACTCTAATCAAACTTTTCCTCGCGGGCTCAACAGTGGGTCCTATTGTTGATTCGTTTCACAACCAATGTCTATTGACATACGATTTTGCTCCAGTCTCTTTCGTTGATTCGTCCTCAACATCACATTTATTTGCATCTAGCTTGGTAGTACCTCCTCTCCTAGGAATAGCATATGTGGTCTTGGGTTGCATATTACCTACAATAATTGAATCAATCGTGAACAATATCAAGGCACAACCTATTGAATCGGATACTTTTTCGTTGATAGGCGAAACGCCAACTACAGAAACACGAGAGCTGAAAACACTAGCCATTTTAGCAGTTTCAAGTACAGCAGCAATTATTAAACTGTCAGAATTTCTTGAGACTCATTCTGGCATGACATATCATTTATTTTGGAGCTACCCTTTCTTATTGGATGCAAAAACAAATCTTGCGATAATGGTCCTTGCAGATGTTCTTCAATGGGTTTCATTAGATCGAACACTTATTGCACTCCTGACCGCAGTTATGACAGCATTTGGTGGTCCACTATCAGAGCTACCGTTTGTTGCAGCTGGTTTTTGGCATTATAATGTCGACGCTGCGGATTATCTACCGTTGAGCCAATTAAGTCCTACTTTAGACTCGATTGCTTCAAATTTGCTTGGAGATCAATACAAAGAACTTGCTCTGTCAAGCATTACTGGGCCATGCTACTTTGCTGTTACACTTGACGCAATTGCATTGGCGCGATACTTTAAACAAAGCGACAATAAGACCTAAACGAAAACTATGTTCATTCTCCATTCTCCTCAATTATTAAAATAACATTAAAACTAAAGATAGGCAGATCTTACTACTCTATTATAATCACACCAACAACTTCTCAGTCCCAAAAATATGAGAGTAATCTCAGAAGAAACAATCTAGCTTACCACAATGTAACATCATACCCTGAAACTTGTATTATGTGTGCCTCTCTCTGTTGGCCTTCTTCTAGGGATACTCTACAGTGTCCAACACTGAAACTAAAGGCTTCCCGCTCTTCCCTCGCAGACATAGGTACGTTGGTACTAAGGTACAACTAAGGCTTTGGTGTTTGAATCATACTTATAATATGATTCGATCCCCTCGCCCGTGTTCCCTTCGCGGTGAGAGATGCTCCAGGGTGGGTTTGGGGATTTTTTAANCATCCACCAACAGATCTAATGGCTCGGGGGAATATTTGTGGTTAATCCACTATAGGTATGTGACGAAAGTGCATGTGTTTGTTCATGCGACTGCTGATGTTGTGACTGAACTGGTCGACTTGCTTTCTGATGTATTTCAGGAAGGTGTCGCTCGACCAGCGGCCTATCATCATGATTCTAAAGGGGGGGACGTCGTCTAGTGCCATTGCCATGGCTCCCCCGGATCTAATGGAATGGGTACCGAAGTCCCCCTTTTCCACGCCAAGGTTGGCGTAGCCGATTGCTTCGGCTGCATTGTCAATCGCATTAACAATGTTTTTACTCGTGATGTGTTCGATTCGATTGTTTCTCCAGACGGCTGACACTGGGGTGTCGTCGTCTGCTCCGGGATAGGATCTGATTCTCTTAATAATAGCTGCCCAGGCTCGGACTGGGCACATGATTTCATGATGTGTTATATGTTGTGTGACTCGATCTGACTTCTCATCTTTCTTTTGCATCTCAAAGGTGATGGATACAAAATCTGCTAGGTGGAGGTCGGGGGAATCGTGGGGGATAATGGCAGCATTGCGTCGAAAGACGACATTTCTCAATCTAACAATATCTGTTCTTCTCTTCTCAGCTGCAGGGACCTTGACGTACTCGCAGGATCTCATGGCAAAATAAAAGGCACCGATGGTAAGTTGTGAAATTGCTCGCTGTGTTTCTGTATGCTGCAACTTGGCAATTTCTAACAAGACTCTTGCTGGGAGAGCTTTCTGCTGTTTTTCAACTGGATCTTTGTTTCTAAAGCTTCTGAATAGCCTTGATAGAAGTACTCCAAGCTCTCCATCATCGTCTCTTGTTGGGTTTGACTTGTCGTTTTCCCTAAAGGCCTGTGCAGCGTATGATATGGTACTTCGGATAGTCGATTCAACCAGGGAGTCATGAGACGGTCCAGAAAAGCGGCCTTGTCGAAGGGCAACTGCGAAGGCTCCGAAGATTTTGATGCGGTCGGCTCTGTCGAGGTGGTCGAGCCAGATGTCGTCGGTGATACCGATGGATTTGGCATAGGACGTCCACCTTCTGAGCGCCCTATCTCTGTCCTCGAGCGTTTTTCTCGTAACTGCTCCTTCACGCAGAGTCTCTGCAGTAACGAGGTCACCCACGAGAGTATTTCTTGTGGCAACGGTGCTATTTCGAAATGTTGGGGCATCTGTTCAGGGCAGTGTAAGTATAAAAGGTGAGTAAGTTCTTCGTCTGATCTGTCGTCGTCCCTCGAGAGTGCATCTGACACATCATTCTGTTTGCCAGCGAACCATTGGACGTGGTGGACAAGCTTGTTTTTGACACAGAGTTCGGCGAATTGGCGGCAGATCTCGGTTCGGACTTCGGCTTCTTCTGGATCAAATTCACAATCTGCTTCGACTGGGTCTGTCTTGAAGTTTGTTTTCTTGTGCCAACCTTCGGAGGTGGAGCTGTCTGTCATGCTGAGGATACAATCTTCTGGTTGCAGAGTCCCTTCTATGACATCAATCCACACAGTAATAATGCTTGCAATGTGTTCCAGGAGATTGTTTGTTGCTCGGTACAACAATTCTTCTGGGACATACCAGCGCCAGGCTCTTCCATTGCTGCTGTAGCCTCCGAGTCCGTGAGGGCAAGAGTCTGAGCGGTATACAATGGATGGCTTTTGGGGCACGAGGCTGTTCATGCTTATGCCTTCGTGTGCTCTTTGGATATAAAGCTGGAGCAAGCGACAATCAGCCAGACAGTCATCCTTGACTGGAATGGGCTTTCCTCTCTTCTTTGCTCTTTCGAAAAGGCATCGAAGACGATTGAGGAAATGGTAAACCTCAGGTAAGATTTGTGCTACATGAATCAGTCTACCGATGTTCTGCTCTAACTGCTTTGCTTCTGCTTTCCTCGAGTCGATGATAGCTTGTAATTCGTTCGTCCAGGCGACGAATTTGTTAAAAGGTAAGCTAACCATGAGCCGCCTGTAGTCACAAAGCCATCCTAACACCATTTTTATTTCTGTTGCTCCTGCTTCGGCTTTGAACTTGTCTTCGGATGCCATTGGGTGCCGTGGGATGGGTTCATTTGGGTGTTTCGGGCGGGCGAGTGCATGGAGGATTAGTAGGCAGGCTCTTTCGAGCCGGCGGACATTGTCAGAGCCAGGTAAGTCGGCTGCAAAGCCAAAGAGGTCGTCAATATAGACGTCTGTGCTGCCGACATCTGAAATTGGCACTTCGATTGCTAACTCTCTTGCTTGTCCTAGTTCTACACCTTCCATAGGGCTGGCTGGCTCGGGCAGATCGTCGGATTGGGGATTGTAGAGCTCCTCTGGATCCCATGAGGGATCGTTTAGTAGTGCATTGGTAAGGTCGCAGAAGATTTCGGAAGCGGCTCCCCACTCGGATGGGCATGCTTTGCCGCCAAAGGTGAGTCGGAGCATGATTACAGCTATTTCTTCTTCTTCAAATTGCAATGTTGATCTCAACGCTGTCTCGAATGCTATATGCATGCGCCGGTATGCTGATTTGATGTCGATCTTCACTCCGAGGATCTCGACATCTGGATACTTCAGTCTCGTGGCGACAACTTGTAGGATGTGGCGTCTGAAGGCTTGGCCAAAGATGCATGGGAGGAGAGACTCTTCTTTGGTTCGACTGTTCACTGAGGTGCCAGAGCCGAATTTGAAGCTTTGGTCATGGGTAAGTCTATCTTTTGCGATGATGTTACCGTGCTCGTCGATTGTATTCTGCGGTGCGATGTTGACTGGGGCTAGGCAGATGCCGGGGATTTTGAGCAGTTTGGCCAATGGGATAGGTAAGGCGAAACCGTAATCGACGTCTTTCTTGCCTAGCTTTTTGAGATCTTCTGGTTTCTCTTTAGCTCCTTTGTGATTGCCTCTTGCTAGTGCCTCTTGCAAATCTGACAATCTCTTTTCTTCGTCCAAGTCTTCTAGGTCCCAGCTGGAGCCGGAAGTGAGGATTTGTTTGAGACGGGGCCAGAAAGGGTGCTTGGCGAGGAGGGGCTCGAGAGTTTCGATCGGGCGGAACTCAGAGCCGTAGCCCAAAGGTGAGTCCTTTTGTGCCTCTAGTGCCGATTCGAGGCTGAGGTTGTGTTTAAGCAGGTACAAGTAATTCCAATGTGCGGCTTCCAAGGTAAAGTCGAACTTGAATGCTGGTTTACTTGGTTGTGCACACTCTTTCTCAACAATTTCCTTTATTGTGCCGGGCAGGTCGTCGGGCAACCAGCTTCGTAGCTTTGGTTCTGTGACGAGGGCAAGGAAAATGATAGTGAGCTATCATGTTTTGGGCACAATGGGTGCAATTAAGGATGGGACATGCGATTGGCATTTTGTCCACTTGATGCATCAGGTTTTGGACGAACAATTGAGGTAAGTCTGCTGATATTGGCATTTGTTGAGCTTTGGTCGGTGGGAGGTACGGTGGTACGTCGAGTTGGACTGCTGCTGGCACTCGGTTGGAGTGACTGACTGTTGTTTTGTTGAACCGAACATACCTTGTGATGATGCTGTCTGATGCTGCTCTCGAGGGACTCTGACTCAACAATCAATCGGCGGGCACTCGACAACAAGCAGGCATCTGAAGAATGAAACAACAATAAAAGCAGCCGTGGCATGATCTTACCTAACAATTTATTTGCATGGTCGATTCCTTTGTTTCTCTGGCTGGAGTTACTCAACAAGTCCGTTGCATTGACATCATCGGTAGGGAATCGGTGATCTAAACAACAATCAACCGCCGTGGCGGAGAGCTTGCGCTCTTTTGGTTCAGGTTCGTCGCTCAAAAGGTAAGAGTCGACAATCTCATTGTATTTTCTAACTCTGACATTGTTCGAGAAACTAACTTGTTTATTGCTTGCTTGCTTGGCTGATTCCTCGCGGAGGACTTGCTCAGGCCAACTGCCGGGATTAAAGGGGAGGTTTTGGGTGAGGACAGGCCAGCTGTCGGGCTTTGGGATGCTTGGTTCGGTCGCAGGGGGGTCTGGGGGTTTGGGAGGTGGTCGGGCACCGCTAGGTCCCGACCCGGTTCTTCAGGCGGAGCCAGAAATTTGGCGGCAGGTAGTCATCCAGCCGAGAAAATCTGACTTCAGTTGGTCGGGAATTTGGTTTTCAGGTACGTGGTTGCATTTCATGTTGCACGTACTGTAGCAATGACCTAAGATGTTCCACCTTCTGCACATAGGCTTGCCGTTGAGGTGTGGGCAGGTCTTGACTTTCTCACGACCAGTGAACGTCTTGTTGAAATTCTCATTTTCATGGAGATTGAAAGGTGCGTGCTGAGATGAGTTGATAATCTTTCTCTTCTTCTCCTTTGGTTCTCTTGGATCCTCATCTTCGTTTCTGTTGTGCGGGGCTGGTGCTGTCGGAACTTGGGTGGTTGGGCCAGTGGCAGGCTTGAAGACTCGGAACTGTCCTGGGAGCTCGACGCAGAAGCGAGATGCCTTGATGTCAAAGGTGATTATACTGTAATCCAAGAACTTTTCATTGACGTCTTCTCTGTTCTCACAAATGCTGCACTCCTTGCAAAATTGTAGGAAGAATAAGTTTTGATTGTAGGCCACTTTGGCAAAGATCTGTGGATCAATCTTTGCTAGTTCGTTTAACTGACCCTTCAATTCTTTCACTTCTTCTAGGAAAGTAGAGAACTTGATAAAGGGGAGGGTGTGTTCGCCGACATACAACTTGAGGCATATCTTCATCGCCTCGAAAGCTTCGATTAACTCATAGTAGTTGGATGGAACCTTGATGAGGTCTTTATGGTGAGCAGACTTGATGTCGTCGATAGATTTCGTCGTACACGTAGAGTCTGCAATATGCAACATGGTAAGTTCTTCAGACTGGCTTGCTGTTGCTTCTGCTGATTCATTGAATGCGAAAGGGGATAGGCCTTTGATCACTCCTGGGTTCATTGAGAAAATGTCACCATAGTACATTTGTCTGAGGGCCGATTCCGAAACATGGATGTTGTTTATGCCTTGTTGATTCAAATGCCAGATGAAATTGCGGCCCATGAGGCCAAGAGACTCGGCATTGATTAGTTGCTTGAGCGGCTCAGGAAAATCTGTTGCTGCAGTGATTCCGTCGTCCGACATCATGTTGAGAAGCATGAGTCTGTTGCTGAAGTTAACCCATTTTCCAAGACGATTCTTCTTCTCATCTGCCTTTTCAAGTTCTTTCACACGTAGAGCGTTTGACCTTGCATTCGACTCAGCAAACTTGGAGATTTCGGACGTCAGTTGGACAAAGGTTTCAGGGCCACCAGTTGGATTACCAAGAGCAGTGCTTGCTGTGACGGGGGGATTGATGCATTGTTTGATGCGCTGGGCCGAGAATGAACGGGCTTCGGGGTCATTTTGGGCGAAAATGAGTTCGGCTTTGTCGATACTTTCTTCGTAGAGTAGCCAAAGGTAGCGGGATGCAAATTTCATCCAATCTTGTGAGTTTACTGGATTCTCATCGTCTTTGTGTGCTTCATCAAATGCTTCTGCTGCTTCTTTTAGGTGCAGAAGAAGAGCCAATGACAATTCTCTTTCAGGGATGGGATCGATGGGTTCGAAATCGAGGGTGGCTTCTTGGGCCCAAGGGGGCATAAACAGAACTGAGCAACATTCGAATTGATGGTCGACTTCGGTTCCACGGGTGATCTTTTCGGGGACTTCGAGGGCTTTCAGTTCGTCAATGGATTCACATTCCCAAATAGCTTCGAAAGAAGGAGTGATGGTTTTGACTTCATCGAGGGTAGTTTTCACGTCGATTTCAAAAGGCGTCGCAGAGTCGTGAAGGCCGAGAAGGCAAATGACTTTCTCTTCGGGCCGATGGAGGGTTTCACCGAATCGATTGAAGCTGTGTGCTAGAGTAAAATTCTTTCCATAAGCTAAAAGAACCAGTCCTTCGGGATCATTAATCAATGCTTTCTTCCTAGATTCAAAATCCAAGGCACTTGGGTTCGATGCGTCTACGTAGTGACCAGACTTTCAAAAGAATAAAACTAGTTCTTAGAGCTAGCCCCCCGTAACAGTTTTACACACCAAGTTTTTGCTTTTCTAGTTTTTTTCTAATTATGAAAATATCTGTTTTTGTTTTTCTAGTTTTTTTCAATATTTGAAATCATCTGTTTTTACTTTTCTAGTTTTTTCTATTATTTAAAAACATCTGTTTTTGTTTTTCCAGTTTTTTTTCAATTTAGGGTGCGCTAGTCTCTAGCCTACCCCAACCTCCCTAAATTTCATTAACGTCAGTTTTTTACCCAGGGCGCATGACTGAGATCTGTCTCCCCCCTCCGCCGCGGCAACTAGCATGCCGAAATCAATCATGAGAAACAAAATTGAAACATGATCATGTCCGAGGCATGATTGGCATGATTTCAACCATCCCTATGGCCTCATGGAGTGGCGTGGCCCTCATAATTTTCACCACCGCTTCCATCATTGCCATCGCCATCGCCATCGTCAACGCAACACGAAAAGAACGCCATGTCCGGAACCGGAAACAAACGCGGACGGCGATTGTCTGCCAACAAGACCTCCGACAAGACTAAAAAGCCCCGATCTTCCTCTGCTGCCGCCGCTGCCGGAACTCAATCCATCGCTGCTGCTTTTCTACGTACTGACGAGCAGAAGCAAGAATCCCTTCAAAAACTCTACACGGGGAAATATATCCTTCTCAAAGCCTCCGCCATCTACGGAGGAAAGTCCAAGGTGCCATCGGGCGAAGAGAACTACCTGTTCAAGTACAGTGTCTCTGAGGTTGAAGACGATACCTCCGCATCCATTGATTACACCGGAAAGTACATCGTAGAAGGTGGCCAAGAGTGGAAGAGCTATCCGGCCTTGGATGAATCTGACTACAGCGTAGAAGACTACCGTCTATGCTGTTTCAAGGAAGATCATGCATTGTACAACAAATATCTAGGTGTTGTTAACAAGAGGAGGAATGATCAAGCAGACGTTGAACGTAAACGTGACGAAGAAGAGAAGAGATCAGCAATTGATGACGTATCTGACATCCAACGAAAGATCGTTGAAGAAAAGGTGGCACCATACGACGTACTTTTGGCCGAGTTTGAACCAGCTGGCGAACCCAAGCAGCATGTAGTCAAAAATGGACCTGATGCGGGTAAAGTGACCCAAAAGCAAGAGTGGAGTGAGTTTTGTCTTTTCAATACACCGTCCTTATAGTTCATGACATACTGACCTAAATTTCAATCTATTTCAATTACTATTTTCACATCACAGAGCACAAACATAGCAGCTATACGTTCACCTGGTTCATTCCTCCCGACAAAACTAAGTTCCAACGTGGAAAGCTTTGGAATGTAGCCCGAACTATCGTCAAGAATCAATCCTCCGGGTATATTCGTCTCACGTGTATTCTCAAGTTGGATCGTAAGGCTCCTGTTGATGATGACGGAGCAGATGTCGTCAAATATGCAAGAGAAGAAGATATGGAACGGCGTGTCCTTGCTGTTATCTTTGCCCTATCATGCAAGACGCCATTGACTGTGTTTGGTGATATTTACTTCCGTAATTATACGATGAGCCTTGATCCCAAACACAAGCCACCTCATAACCTCGAGGTCAACCAAATTATTGAGGTGTTGATTGACGGTGCAATGCTAGAGTTTACCAAGATTGTAGAAGAGCAACGGAAGTTGCTACGTTTTGGGTTTATTTGTCTATCAACTGACTTCGTAACAGATGCATCCCGACGTGAATCATTTGGGGTGATTCTACTTGATCTAGTGGCTAATAAGTATGACATGAATAACGGCCTGACACTCTTCATGAGCACAGAAACTGCTCGTAAAATAACTAACCAGCTTCTTTCGGTGAGTTCTTGTATGTTTTATGATTCAGAAACAGTCAAACATATATGCTCACTCTTTTCATTTGATTTTAGGGTATCCCCGAGCTTGATATTCTAGAATATCCTGCTAACTTTGAGAGATTCACTAAGCCAAAGACCATTCCCAATGTTGTTGGATGGATGGACGAATCCACAGTATGCGTCAAGACTAAACCTTCCGATTTTAGTCAGATGACATCGGATGGAGCTGGTAACGCCATCGGATCTGTTTTGGAGTTGGAGGTTCAGACTCGTACATCCCGTTCGAATGATGTTGAGCTTGGCATTTGTATTGCTCATCAGAGTGAGAGAGCAGGAGGTTATGCCAGCGGGACACAAGAATACGCCGAGCCAGTGAATCTAGAATTGGGAGAGATTCTTAATAAAAGTCACGGTATTCAAGTAAGGATGAACCGTGCTCCCTCGAGGTAAGTCAATATGCAATTTCTTATTTGCATCAGTTAAAACATGTACATTTTCTAATTACAATTTCATTTTTAACATCCGACAGGATGGATGTATATAAGAACATCCAGAAAAAGAACCAGCGAGATCCACCACTGGCACCCAAGCCTGCAAATGACACACGATGGAATGGACGTCATGATGAGACCCAACGCGCTAACATTATTATGGGTGATTTGAGTCTAGCTTTGAAAGAGTTACTTAGTCCTGACGGCGATGACTACGATCTTCTCACTTTAGACGAGATGCGTGCAGGAAATATTGACCGCTTGTCTTATACCGCCGAGGACAAGATGGTTTTAAGGCAGTTTGAGGCTGCTGCCAAAGATGCTAAGGCCTTTTCAATGTTTACGCAAAAGAAAGGCAACACAAACTCCTACTTGCTTTTTGAAGTTCAGTTGGTTTTGACAAATTCTCGACGTGATAGTTTCACTATGCCATCTGGTGAGTCTGACTGAATGTATAATCGTTGTATAACTGTGTGCATTAACTCACATCACTCGTTATTCTTTAGACATCTCTCATAGCACACTCTTATCTGATTTACGTAAACGTAAGGCAGGTGCAGTGTTAGTTGTAGATGGAGATCCATCCGATTACGACGGAGATGACTTTGAAGAAGTTGTTCAAATGGATGATCGTATCAAGATCTACCGCGAGTATTATGCCAAAGATTTGGCACGTCGTCTTGAGATGGACAAGAATCGCCTCCCGCCTGCTTACACTCATTTGACTCTCCTCAATGTCATGTTCGGCCTCGAGCCCACGATTGTTGGGTCTGGTTTGATGTCCCGCATTCAATATAGGAATGCCCGTAACGCACTCTTGAAGGCAATTCAAGATGAACTTGATGCAAAGAACCCTGTAGTCCTCAACCTTAGCGGCGATGAAAACAGCCTTGATGGAAATATGTCTGATGTGGAGAATGAGAACTATCGTCACGCCAAAAAAGAGCTAGTGACTTTTGAACGATACAAGATGCAGTGTTACCTTCCTCAACTTAATTTCACGAAATCCATTAGTGCCGAAGATGATAAGGGGAGGTTGATTACTGTCGGATATGGT
>JALLPH010000787.1:0-14711 GCA_036939855.1 Cyclotella choctawhatcheeana
AGTGCAGCTCCGTGCACCCTTCCGCTCTTCCCTCTTCACTGCAAAAATCAAAATCCGCCTCCGCTCCACTCGTCGGCGGCCGTGCCATCCGCATCAACCATGGTAGACCCTCCCCATGACCAAAGAGAGGGCAGGGAAACAGACGCTTGTCTCGGTGGCCGTAGATTCGTGAGTGTGATGTTGTTTTTCGTTGGTGCTTTGATTTGCATTCATACAAAAAAATAACTCATGCGGCCGAATTCTGGTGTGACTTCTCATTGCCACAGGTCATCGAGAGAACAGGCTGAAACCTGCCTAGGCTATTCTCCTCGCCAATGATGCCTCCTCTTCCTCCGTCAAGATTGGGATTTTGCCACACTCAGCGTTCTTGGTTAAAACCCCGACAATACAATCAACATGATCCACCTTGACGCTGTGCTTGTGCGTGTTTAAGTCTCTTATAGACTCTGCTGCGGACTTTGTGGTGACGATGATGCAACCAAAACTAGATGCAAAGTATTTGCTTGAGTTAAAAGCTGCGGTTGTGAAGTATATCTGTTCAGTAGAAAGTTCATTTGATGTAGCACAGTGTGAACATTAGTTTGTCAGAATTGCATTCGTATAGTTGAATGCACTTGACAATCAACCCGGGACCGGGGTCGCAATGGAATGGACTTGGCAAAGGGATCAACTTCTAATACAACAATCTGCGGGTTTATACCATCGTTCTTTCTCTGTGGAAATGAAGGCTGCCCTCCTACTGCTTGCCCTTTGACTTTGAGCAGGTCTCTCAGCGAAACCTTCTGAAGTGGCTGGTTGCTTTCTACACGGACATATTTGGGCTTTGAATACGCAATGAAGGATCATATTGAATATTGCACAAGAATGAAAGTAAACAAGGACACGAATAAAAAGCTTACCTTTGTTCCAACATAAACCTTTGCTGATTGCTTCTCCGTGGCCTTTGATTGCTGCTTGGGTGCTGCATCATGTTCTTGAGACGAAGACTTGGCGAGCTGATCCAATGCGGCAGTCACGCGTTTTGATTCATTCAATTTCCTAGCCTCTTCGGCAGCCTGAAGACGGGCTTTTCGTTCAGCTTCAGCTTGCTCCGGTGTTGATGGTTTGACTGCTTCTACTGGAGGTTCCAAATCGGCGACAATCTTTTTTGAGTCTTTTGCGAATCCTTGTCCCGATTGAGACGTTTGCTGAGACCTCCCCGTTGCTTTTTTGGCAAAGCCGCGACCAGATGTTGTTTCTTGTGTATTTGTCTTTTGAGATTGCTTAGTTTTTGTGACACTCTCAAGTGTCTCGGGTGCGGTTGGTTCGACTGGTGCAGCTACCGACTGAACTCTTATTTGCGATGTAGCAACCTTGGCGGATGCTGCTTCCATCTGTTTTACTTTCGCTGTCTGCTGTTCAAGTTCATTTTTGAGATTTGCTGTGAGCTCATTGTTTGCCCGGAGCTTTTCCTCGACATCGTTCTTCTCCTTCGTGGTGGTATCAATCTTGGCTCTGAGATTGGCAACCAAAGCCTTCATCTGCTCTAGTTCGGCACTGGCACCACTACGTGTGGAGGCAAGATCTTTTTTCAACGCATTCACATTTTTCTCGAGCTCGGCATTTGCTCTGACTGCAGCATCTTTGAGTTTAGATTCATTGGCAACCATGGAATCTGCTTTGAGGCGGGTTTGACCCAGGCTGTTCTTCAGGTCTAAAATTTGACTAGTCAACTCTCTCTCAAGTCTATCCCTCTCATTGAGAGCGTTATCTTTCACTTTCAGTAGTGTGGACAGATCAGCTTTGAGGGTAGAGACAGTAGAGTCTTTCTCTTTCAAGGCAACTTCTTTGGCTCGGATTGCTTCCTCTGATTTTGCGCGACTGGAGCTTATGTCACCTAAGAGCTGATCAATTTTGGATTTGAGCGACGACTCGGCACTTTCTTTGGATTTTATGGCTTCGTTCTTCAGCTGGGTTTCTTCCTTGATTTCTCTTCTCAACTCTGTAATCAGGTTATTCAAACCTGCCATTTCCTTCTCCTTGGCTTGAACCAAGGCGGTCGTATTTTGATCAGCAGTACTGGCATCAGCTTGGAGCTTCACCATTTTCTGTTGCAATGCTGCATCGAGATCTGCTTTGCCTTTGAGTGCTTCCTCGGCTAGTTTCTTCTGATGGTCAACATCTGCCTTTAACTGAGCAATTATAGCTTCCATTTTTTTCATCTCGTTGTCTTTGGCAGCAATGGTTGCACCAGCCTTCGACTTCACATCACCAATTTCAATTTGCAGCTTGCTAATTTCATATTTTAATGACCTTTCCATCTCAACTTTGCTTTTGGATGTCTCTTCTCGCTCCATAGCTACCTTGACCATATCATCTCTGAGCCTCGCCGCCATAGTTTCCAACTTCTTCAATTCATCATTCTTCAGTTGTGACTCCTTCTCTGCCTCCGTTCGAACATTGGCCATTTCTATCTGCCATTCACTGACCTTCTTTTGTAGTAGAGACTCGAGCCCCTTTTTACCCTCTGCCACCTGTTGTCTGAGCTTAGCCTCTTTTGTGAGATCAGCTTTCAGTGTTTCCACAAGACCCTGGAGAGATTGAGCCTCTCTTGATTTCGTATCGACGGATGCACGGGCATCGGACATATCTTTGAGCAACTGGTTTATCCTATTATTTAGTTCAGCCTCGAGAATTTCCTTGCTTTTCAAGGCATCATTGCGTTTCTTGATCTCTACATCTGCTCGATTCAATGAATCACTCATTTCCTGCTTCAATGCATCAATTTGTGACTGCAGCTCTTGGTTCTTGTCTGATTGCTTTGTCCCTAGTTCTTTGGTCGATTCTAATTCCTGTTTGAGCTTTTCGACGTTTGATTCTGACTGAGTCAACTGACCTGTAATGGTCTGTACTCGCTCTTCATACAACTTAATCTTTTCTTCTCCACTAATTGCCCGTTCAGATGCCGTCTTCAGCTGAGAGCCGAGCTGTTCAATTTGAGATCTCAGCTCGTTCCTCTCTTTTTCGGCAGCCAGATCCCGTTCACTCGCAGTGCTTTTGGATGATAGTTCTATGTCGACCAGCTTTGCCTGTGTCGACTTCAACTCTATTTGTAATTGTTCGACAACTTGCTGTTCCTTCCTTAACTGTTCATTTGACGCATTCAACTTAGCTTCTGTCACATCCAATGACTGCTGCAATGCTTCTTTATTTGATTTGATGTGAAATGGCCGGATCATGTAGTGAATTTTTTTTCGCTCACTAATGTAGCTAAACTATTATCTACTATCTACCCTAGAGATAGAACTAAGAAGTACCTAGAGAATTCTCTCCTCTCATCACCCACAAAAAATCATCCTCTTCTGCCATTGCCTCAGCTCTACTACACCACCTTCTGGCTCTCTCTAGTGAACACAATCTCTTGGCCTTGACCCCATCCAGCATGCCTCAGCACCATTTTGCCATATCTGTATCTGCCCAGGTTATCGTGCCATAGTCAGATACTTGGTTTAACTTTGCATTTGCAGCGAAGAATGACCATGGCACCAAGTCCCACCTCCCATTCCAGCCCGTGCAGACAAGGATTACAAGGAATAAGACTCTGTTTAGCCTCTGAATCTGAAGCTGCCACATGGCCTCATGCGCAAATTTTTGTTCAGATTTTCCTATCCCATCATAATTTTGTTGTTAATAGGGTTAGGGACGGCGTATCCGCCGCCCCAGCATCATCACATCCCCCATGGCCTCACTCGGCTTTCTCATCCCTCACCAGGCTTTAATATGAAGCTTTAAGACCAATCTTATCAGTGCACCATCTACTCCGGCATCCCTACCCCGTGCTTGTGCTGATCACAGCAGCAGCAGCAGCAGTCAGAGTCTGCAGCCTGCAGCCTGAGCCTTCAGGCCATTGCCAAGTAATGTACCAATCTCCACCTCCGACAAGACTTGTGTGAAGGAGCTTGTGAGTTGTGAGTAACAAGGCATTTGCTCAGGTGAATATCTACCTCGGGCAAACCAGATCAAGCCCATTATTTATGTTCCTAATAAAGGTACTATCAGGCAAGCCAATGGGAGAGTCGGAGAGTCTCTTATTGCCCAAGGGGGCCAATGATAGGAATGTGGTAGTACTCAATCAACATCAAGATACCTGCACCCCCTGTGTCCGTTGTCCGATCTCTGGAAGTCAAATCTGGGTAACCCTTTCTAAAATTCAGATGTGGCCACCATCGTGTTTGCTGCCCTTTATGCCCTAATCCTAATTGTTGCTGAGGAAGATGAGTCCCTCACATTTTTGCCAATTCTCTGAAAGTCGATTGTGTTTATTTATGGCGTCACCAGTATTAAGGGTTAATCAAAATTCTGAAGCTAGAATCTTGAAATTGTTCTTTGAGCTCTGAACCAGAAGTTTTTTATAAGGACCGGTTTATTTTATGTTCCTGGCTCAATGAGGTTCATTGTAGTTGTAGGACCTTGATGACTCATGGCTTCCTGCCAAAAATGACACCATTTAAAAAAATAACTGACCTTTGAAAAATTAGGTTCGGAGATGAATATCCATTAGCTTTATGATAAAGACCACCAGATGAAAAGATATTCTTTCAGCAGGCATATCATACACCATACACAAAAAGAGACTCAATTCACCAGCAAAATCAACATGCCTCAAGAAGATGGAGTTGTTTTATGCACCCCTTAGAAGAACAATGATCCAGAAGATTTTTTTATGGCAAATGCAAACCTTTGCGCAGATGGGGAGGGACCCAGCACGCCTAGAGCAATTTTTTTATCACTGAAACCGAGGGTTCGAAATGACCAAAAATGCGCCGTCGTGTGTCGTCTGAGTCGTGTAAAACCAAGTAAACCTACACAAAAACATATTAAAATAATGATTAGTATTAATCAAAATTAGTTACAAAAAAGGACCGCAAACAACGAAACAGTGGATGCAAGTCGAGGAAGGACGTAAATGGCCTGCCCTTTGCGCTCCTTCTTCCTCTAAAACTTCACAACCACAAGCCTACGGAGCTTTTTCTTCTTCATTTCTTGCAGTATGGTGCCCCTTGTCCTAAGCTCTGAGCAAGTCTGGACAGTTTGAAGAACTGAAAAAAAGGAAAATGATAATGTGACAACTGCATTTTGTATAAAATTTATTCTCGAGACAACCTTGAATAACCAGTATATTTATTAGCACTCATATTCACACCTGGTTGACTGTATCTAACTAGACTAGTGTCTTTTCGGCTATGCTTCAATACCGAGTTGATGCTTCCATAGCAGATAAATTAAGAAGAAAATTTATATAACCGAAAAGTCATTGCATAGTTAATATTCATTTAGCATCTATTCATTTGCAGTGTGACCAGTGGAGCGTTTAAATCTAGATAAATGTGATTCCTTTCACTTGTTCAGTAGTCGTGATAGAGCTGAACCACCTGTGATAGGAAGAAAATTATTGACAAAAGAATGTCCCGTCAAATGATATTGCGGAAGTGAGTAAAAAAGCAGAGCCTATTATTGCTTACTTTTGTCGGGAAAGAGGCTGTTCTTCGACTTATCTTTATTGATTGTAGGAGTGATTGATCTTCTGTCTCTGCTCTGAATAATTGCTGATAGACTTGAAAAGCCGGTAGAATTTGGAATGTCACTGCCTTTTCCTTCCTGCAGTGGTAGTATTTTCTTATTAGAGGCCATTTTGCCATTTGCCAGTTGCGAGGTGAGCAGTGCACGTTGGAATGCCTCTTGGGGGTCGACACTTGTTTTGGCCTCAGATTTTGCTATGCTCTTTGTGGCCGCCACCGATGATGTTCGTTCAACATGACGGTGTACAGCTGGGTTTTTTGCTATGTCCCCAAGCTTTGTGCCGACAGATCGAGCTTGATTCACGGTCGACCTATCTCGATTGACCACGTCTCCATTGCTCACCAAACTTGCCAGATTAGCAAATGATGATTGTTTTCTAACAGCAGGTGTTTCTGGGGTCGCTTTATTCACAGCAGGCTCGTAGTCATCCGCTTGATTCGCAACTGCCTCAGATGGTGTTTGTTGCGTTTGATCTCCAGATGAATTCGCAATACCTCCTAATGATGTAGATGCTTTTCGAGTCTGGGTGTATCTTCGCAAAGTCAGACCTTCTCTTTCATGATCCCCTGAAGCTGATTGTTTTGGTGGCGGGGCTTGAGATGATGGCGCTGGTGATTTTTTTCTCTCTGGAAATGCATTTATTGACGTGGCAGTATCTTTGGCAACCATAGTCTTGAGTGATGGTCCAGTTTTACCTTCATCTTTGGCTTGTGTTGCTGCCGCTAGTGCCTGCGAGGAGGGGGGAGGTGATTTTTTTCTATCTGGAAATGGGCTACTTGTCGGTGAATTTGTTTGGGTGACAACATTCTTGAGCGACGAGCTTTGCTGAGGTGTCTTTTGGTAGCGAACTGAAGAAGAAGCTCCCTGATATGAAGGAGCAGGAGCTCTCTTTCTCTCGGGAAATGCTTGTTTTGGGTTAGAATTATCCTTGGCTACAATAGTTTTCAGAGATGCTGCCTTCTTGGAGGTTTCTTGGTATGAAGGCTGTGATGGGGCCTGAGTGGATGGTGCCGGAGCTTTCTTTCTCTGTGGAAATGAAGGCTGCCCTCCTACTGCTTGCCCTTTGACTTTGAGCAGGTCTCTCAGCGAAACCTTCTGAAGTGGCTGGTTGCTTTCTACACGGACATATTTGGGCTTTGAATACGCAATGAAGGATCATATTGAATATTGCACAAGAATGAAAGTAAACAAGGACACGAATAAAAAGCTTACCTTTGTTCCAACATAAACCTTTGCTGATTGCTTCTCCGTGGCCTTTGATTGCTGCTTGGGTGCTGCATCATGTTCTTGAGACGAAGACTTGGCGAGCTGATCCAATGCGGCAGTCACGCGTTTTGATTCATTCAATTTCCTAGCCTCTTCGGCAGCCTGAAGACGGGCTTTTCGTTCAGCTTCAGCTTGCTCCGGTGTTGATGGTTTGACTGCTTCTACTGGAGGTTCCAAATCGGCGACAATCTTTTTTGAGTCTTTTGCGAATCCTTGTCCCGATTGAGACGTTTGCTGAGACCTCCCCGTTGCTTTTTTGGCAAAGCCGCGACCAGATGTTGTTTCTTGTGTATTTGTCTTTTGAGATTGCTTAGTTTTTGTGACACTCTCAAGTGTCTCGGGTGCGGTTGGTTCGACTGGTGCAGCTACCGACTGAACTCTTATTTGCGATGTAGCAACCTTGGCGGATGCTGCTTCCATCTGTTTTACTTTCGCTGTCTGCTGTTCAAGTTCATTTTTGAGATTTGCTGTGAGCTCATTGTTTGCCCGGAGCTTTTCCTCGACATCGTTCTTCTCCTTCGTGGTGGTATCAATCTTGGCTCTGAGATTGGCAACCAAAGCCTTCATCTGCTCTAGTTCGGCACTGGCACCACTACGTGTGGAGGCAAGATCTTTTTTCAACGCATTCACATTTTTCTCGAGCTCGGCATTTGCTCTGACTGCAGCATCTTTGAGTTTAGATTCATTGGCAACCATGGAATCTGCTTTGAGGCGGGTTTGACCCAGGCTGTTCTTCAGGTCTAAAATTTGACTAGTCAACTCTCTCTCAAGTCTATCCCTCTCATTGAGAGCGTTATCTTTCACTTTCAGTAGTGTGGACAGATCAGCTTTGAGGGTAGAGACAGTAGAGTCTTTCTCTTTCAAGGCAACTTCTTTGGCTCGGATTGCTTCCTCTGATTTTGCGCGACTGGAGCTTATGTCACCTAAGAGCTGATCAATTTTGGATTTGAGCGACGACTCGGCACTTTCTTTGGATTTTATGGCTTCGTTCTTCAGCTGGGTTTCTTCCTTGATTTCTCTTCTCAACTCTGTAATCAGGTTATTCAAACCTGCCATTTCCTTCTCCTTGGCTTGAACCAAGGCGGTCGTATTTTGATCAGCAGTACTGGCATCAGCTTGGAGCTTCACCATTTTCTGTTGCAATGCTGCATCGAGATCTGCTTTGCCTTTGAGTGCTTCCTCGGCTAGTTTCTTCTGATGGTCAACATCTGCCTTTAACTGAGCAATTATAGCTTCCATTTTTTTCATCTCGTTGTCTTTGGCAGCAATGGTTGCACCAGCCTTCGACTTCACATCACCAATTTCAATTTGCAGCTTGCTAATTTCATATTTTAATGACCTTTCCATCTCAACTTTGCTTTTGGATGTCTCTTCTCGCTCCATAGCTACCTTGACCATATCATCTCTGAGCCTCGCCGCCATAGTTTCCAACTTCTTCAATTCATCATTCTTCAGTTGTGACTCCTTCTCTGCCTCCGTTCGAACATTGGCCATTTCTATCTGCCATTCACTGACCTTCTTTTGTAGTAGAGACTCGAGCCCCTTTTTACCCTCTGCCACCTGTTGTCTGAGCTTAGCCTCTTTTGTGAGATCAGCTTTCAGTGTTTCCACAAGACCCTGGAGAGATTGAGCCTCTCTTGATTTCGTATCGACGGATGCACGGGCATCGGACATATCTTTGAGCAACTGGTTTATCCTATTATTTAGTTCAGCCTCGAGAATTTCCTTGCTTTTCAAGGCATCATTGCGTTTCTTGATCTCTACATCTGCTCGATTCAATGAATCACTCATTTCCTGCTTCAATGCATCAATTTGTGACTGCAGCTCTTGGTTCTTGTCTGATTGCTTTGTCCCTAGTTCTTTGGTCGATTCTAATTCCTGTTTGAGCTTTTCGACGTTTGATTCTGACTGAGTCAACTGACCTGTAATGGTCTGTACTCGCTCTTCATACAACTTAATCTTTTCTTCTCCACTAATTGCCCGTTCAGATGCCGTCTTCAGCTGAGAGCCGAGCTGTTCAATTTGAGATCTCAGCTCGTTCCTCTCTTTTTCGGCAGCCAGATCCCGTTCACTCGCAGTGCTTTTGGATGATAGTTCTATGTCGACCAGCTTTGCCTGTGTCGACTTCAACTCTATTTGTAATTGTTCGACAACTTGCTGTTCCTTCCTTAACTGTTCATTTGACGCATTCAACTTAGCTTCTGTCACATCCAATGACTGCTGCAATGCTTCTTTATTTGATTTGAATTGTGCAAATTGGTTGGACAACTGCTGCAGCTCCTCTGCGTAGACTTTCATGCCCTGTTCACTCTTATTAGCCTCGTCGACTGCAGAATTCAACTGAGAAGTCAATTCGTTAATCTTCGATTCAAGTTCCTTCTTCTCTTTTGCAGATGTTGCTTCTCGCTCCGTAGCGGTAGTTTTCGCAGATAGCTCCATTTGAACCAACTTCGCTTCAGCAGCTTTCAGCTCTGATTGCAGCTTTTCGGCAGACTTTTGCTCACTTGCGTATTGCTCTTTCAAGGCATTCAAATTGGTTTTGGTTTCTTCCAACGCCGTTTCTGTGGCGGATGCCAAGTTTTGTTTTGTAGTCAGCTCTTGCTCCAACGCGGCTACCTTTTGTTCCATGGTCGACAATGCCGACTTCTCACCCTGTAATGATGCTCGAGCCCCTTCCAACTCCGAGGTAAGCTTTGCATTGGCAGCTGACAGCTCGTCCACATCTCCGCCGTCTGATTCCAAAGATTCAATCTCCAATTTCATCGCGTCCACCTGTGCAGTTAATGCATCAATATCTTCGTTCTTGCTTTGGATCATGGCATTCAATTCATCTTCCTTTTTGGTATACACCTCAAGTGTAAGACTGTATTCGTCAGAGCTGGCTGCCGATTTGGATTGTTCTTCTTCAATAGACTTTTTCAGCATTCTAAATAATGATTGATGAGCAATTTGGAAGTATCAACAACAAAAGGTTTCAGAAGTATACTCACTTAATCTCCTCCAACAATCTCTCTCTATCTTCTCTTTCTCTCTTGAGGATATCATCATTCTCCCCAGCTTGTCCCTCCAACCCCTCCAGGGCACCACGTAGCTTCTCAACCTCATCATTCATTTTGCTCCTAACATCATCTACAGCGCGCTCTACTTCCTCGGATGTCGTCTGACTCTTCTGCTCGAAGCGGGTCTTCCTTAACGATGCACGTAATGCTGAAATCATCTTCTTTGATTGGTCAAGTGCCAAATCATATTCGGCGGTGACAGCTTCGAATTCAGTTTGTGTACTCTCAAAAGTCGAAGTGGTATCATCTAACAGAGCTTGCAGTTCTTCTTGATCTTTCAATGAAGATTCTAGTTGACTTGTCATTTCTCTTTGAACAGATTCATATTCCGTCTTCCATTTCATGGCCTCATCCTGAGCCTCGACTAATGCAATTTTCAACTGACTAAGCTCGGTCTCCAATGAGTCCACTTGTGATGCTAAGCTCTCCATTTTGCTACGTAGTTCCAAATCCTCCCCGTCCATCTTATCCTTGTATCCCCTGTAATTCGATGCAAGATAGGAGTATTCAGCACTAACTCTCTCTTTATCTTCAATGGCATCCTCCATTCGACGCAATGCAGTGGATAAATCACCTTCCAACTCCTCGATTTGACTTGTCAGTAAGATGACATTGTCATTGGCGGCATCGAGTGCTGCTTGATAGGCAGAAGCCATGGAGGTTAGAGCATCTTCTTCTGACGTATCTACTTCTGTATTTGAGTTTGATTCCAATGCCGCCAACTCCTTTTCAAGTCGATCGGATTCCATTTCCGCTTCAAGGAGTAGGGCCTCGGCATCTTCTGCCTCCTTTTGAGCTGCCAATAGCATTCTCTCTTCGGGACTCATTTCGTCGTTGCTCTGATCAGCTGCTACTAATGAGTCTTGAACAATATTCACATCAATCGCACTCAATTCTTTCATGACCTTCTCCCCAGGAGTTTCAGGTGGCACCGGCGTATAATCTGCCGCAAAGGATGGTGGATTCATCTTGGCCTTGGTGGAGTCAACTGCACCATAGACAGTTTCTTTGAGATTATCCCAAGGCGAAGACGATTGCGTTGATGATGTTTCTTTTGGTAGAGGTGTAGTACTTGCCACAGGGACATCCTCTTCCTCCTCACTGGTCTTCTCCTCAACATCAATCATCGAATCCTTCTTGAAATCCAATTCTGCACTCATCAAGGCTCCCTCAATCTCGTCACTTAAGGCGGGATCGACATCTTTAACGGAGGTGATGTTGCGTTGTTTCCCGTTGCGATTGAGTGGCCTGGATGATGCGTTGCTTTTGCCGAATCCACGTGCCGGGCCGTCGTTGGTGAATTCATCGCGGTCGCGTCGCGATGGTAGCGTTGATCCAATGTGCTGTTGTTGCTGCTGCTGTTCGATTTGGTTGGTGGCTTTGATGGAGCGAAAGGAAAGGTGGGGAAATTGGAAGGATGACACCACGACGGAGTAGAGCGCGGAGATAAGAAGGGTGCTGCAGATGATGGCTATAGATGTCTTCATATTATTGAGATGCTTGATGCTTCACTTTCTATGGCTTGTCGTGGTTGTGTTCAAATAATATCAATATCTTCTGATGTGCAGGCAGGTGTCTAATACAATATCATTGTTGTTCTATCATGTTTAGTTTCTCTATTAAGTTTTTTGCGATGTTCCCGCCAGATCTTATCACACAAAAATCATTTAATGATACGGACACATTCATTCATCACAGGTTCTGCATAGAGACTTGATTAAAACAGGTAAATACGAGTCCATTGTGATGGCAATTAAACAAAGCTATTTGCGCAAGGATGTGTTTCTACACGTATGATTTCATAAACCTGGTGTAGATTTGTTTACCTTGCTAGAGTACCATGCTTTTGCATATTAACTGCAGTTGCGTTCTTTCCTTTATTTCGCCCTTGTATGTCTTTTTGGCTACGCTAAATGTGACGTGGAAGGTATAGAAGGAGGGTACATATCATTACAGTAGCCTAATAGCAGCACCTGTCTAGTTTTATTGACCTTTGAAACGCTGAAATATCTTTAATGCTCACCTGCAGCACTTTCGTCTCTCAATAGTGATTGCATCTGCATCGTTAATACTACGAAGGGTTTGCTCTTTCGTGACATACATGATCATAAGAGACTTGGTGTGTCTTTACTGACCAGAACTTAGCAGAGAATTAAAGTTGTGCGTGATCGAATGGTAGGGGTAGATCTTTTCAACCTCGCGGGCCAGTTGATTTGGGATTTAATCTGTTTTAGTTTTTACAAGTAAATTCAAATTCTTTTCGGAGACTTCGATGGTATATGATGTTCTTTAAACGGAATTATATACGTAGGGGATTGATTTCGTGTAATGGATGATGATCGAAGGCAGCTGTCTATTTCAGGTTCACAATAGCCTAATCTAGCCTAATACAGGGGAGTCCAGCTAAGGGGTTGGATACAGGAGCATCCATGATCACATATCATCACAAGAGTAATAGTACAACAAAATTATTCAAGATTTTTTTGATAGGAGTTAATTGACCATATCTATAGTATGAAACAGGTCAAATGTAAAAATACAGTACAATGCTCTTTGTTTCAACGTTCCTAATTGTGGTGAAATAGAATCATCAAGCCTCTTTGGTGAGAAACAACTACCAAATTTCGGGCAATCGTGGAACCGGAATACCTTTCTTGCTTAGCCAATCAAATGTGTTATACAACAAGAATATTACTCCCGCACCTAGTCTCGAAAATGGATAACCATTCCACGATGATGAAGGAAAATGGGTATGGAACAGTTGCCAAAGTTGTGTGTGGTGGTCCGTTTCAAGGTCTGTCTTGGTTAGTTCATTCTGTTCTGGATAGCATCTGTCAGGTATCCCTAGAATTCCATTGGCAATAATACTGCCTGCTGTAGCTGTTGGTACTATTCCATGACCAGAAAATCCCGTGTTGAACCAAACTCCTCCATCTGTTGTTCCGGCGCTGTCATCGTCATTATCATAATCAATATCACGACCAATAAGTGGCATAGCATTCATGGTTACAGAAAGTTTACCACCCCATACATAATCAAACTTGACATTGCTAAGATGCGGATACACTTCACTCAAGGCGTTGCGCAGTCTCCAAGCAATCAATGATGATGGTAACGCATAAGTATCGCATAATGAACCGAACAGTAATCTCCCGCTTTTTTTGTTATCATTTCTCCAGTAATTCAAGGCAAAATGATCGTCACCACACATAGGTGAGCCAGTTGTAGGTCGTTTGTTTTTCTTCAATTTTTCTTCTGACTCCAAAGCGCACAAGATACAGTCAGCTGTTTCTTTTTTAAGAGGACAATTGTCATACAAGGGTTCAGTGGCTGCCATCCATGTGTATATTGGCACAAATGAGTTGGACAGACGTTTAGAGAGGCCTGATTCCGCACCGGTGCACAAAACTACATGATCACAATGAATCTTACATCCGTCATTGGTTGTCACGGTATATCTGCCCTCGTTTGTTCCTAGTTGTTGGTTTGAAAATGGTGTAATAGACTGCTTTGCAAAAGTAGTGACTTTGGTGTTTTCGTAAATCTTTACTCCCCATTGTTCTACTGCATTTGCAAGTCCGAGTGTTAATGCAAATGGATCCACACCGGCGCAGTTTGCATCATATTCACCCCACTTGTACAAATTGTTTTGAGAATTGGCTTCAAGATTTCGCCCCATAATTTGATCCACCTGCTGTCGAGTTAGTATTCTGTATCCATCATCTTCTTCATCCTCATCTTCCATGACATCCATCTCATGTATACTGGCCTCCACTGCACCACTCTCAACCCAACCACAATCAATCTCATACTTCTTGACAATATTTCGTAGTCTCTCCAATGCTACAAAGGTTGCATCATACAATTCATTGACCACTGCTTTGGAATATTGAGGTGTGCTGTTAGGTATACCGAACGAAGTTTGAATAGATCTCACTATTGCTGGAAGGCTGTATATTTTAGAGTCGTCTTTGGATTCGTAGTCGTACGCGTTCATTTCCAAATTCTCGAGTGGTACCTGAAATCCTGGTACCACAAGGCCTTGATTCAAACAAGTTATATTATACATTATGTATTAAATGCGTCTCTGTGCAACTTCGATTGATGGTAGTAATTGAGCAATGTACCTACTCACCTTTGGCACGTCCAGAAGCACCATTTCCAATCTCATTCGCTTCTAATATAATTATCTTATCTGTTCCTGCTGTATTCTCTTGGCGCATCTGGTGCTTCTTAGTTGCAAATATATTCCAAGATTTCTCACCATGCTTCAATGGTGGCGGATTTGCGTCTTGGCTTTTGGGGTTGTGCATTCGTTCTGCAAGACAAAGTGCCGTGTGTAAACCAGCCATACCTCCTCCGACTATCACTACTCGCGCGTAATGCGGTGGACGGTAAATTGTGGAATTTGCTGCATCTCTGTAGTGCTTTGAAGCATTGCGTAATCTACATTCTTCAGTAGTTTGTATTGTTGGACCATGGTCTGCTTGATTTTTGCTGCTCATCTTCCAGTATGACAAATTCACATCGTTCTCAAAGGCAGAACTAAAGGGGTCGCTCAGTGTTGTTGTCAAGAATAAGGATCCCAAAATGGGGGCCTTGTTATTAGACGCCCCCGAAAGCATTTTATTTGCTAATGAAGAGAACATGGTTTTTTGTTGATAGTTGATTGTTGATTCTACTTATTATGAAGCCGAAGATCTACAACCAAAGAAGTAAATAGTAAATAGATCAAAATAGATGGTTAAAAAGTAAAAAGTGTAGCGCTATCAAATAGAGTGGTCTTAACACCTGTTTTCGCTTTTGTGTTACGTGTTTTTGGTGATG
>JALLPH010000788.1:0-14707 GCA_036939855.1 Cyclotella choctawhatcheeana
ATTTTTTGCCATCAATACGCATAATTCACATTTTCCTGGGTGTACCTTCTCGCTCGCATCACAGACGATGAACGTGGAAGGGAGCCAGCCCGCTGCAATTCGTCGCGGCAACTCCCGACAAGCAGCGGAATGCTGAGGGTGCTGGGCCTGGCCTGACGAATACCTACCGACATCCAACGGCCCCATTCAAAGTTTATTTTGCTCTCACCCAATCTGTTGCTTTGCTGTGTGATTGCTCTATAGACTCTAGGGGTGTGTCTGATGTGTCTGATGTGTATGATGTGTTGTGTGTGCCGTCGTCGGTCGCCCGCCTCCCGCCTTGTACCATACCTAGACAACATGTACCTACATGTTTTGGCGTGAGAGGTAGGTCAAGCATGAAACATGCGTATTATTTTCAAATTCACGTGAATATGCAAAATCAACCTTGAATACCTGTATTTCATGGTGTGAAGAAAATATGTTGTATTTTTGAGTGATTATGCATATTAATTTTGTTTGTGTATGCTCCTACATATATTATACGAAATATTATTACTAGGGGTCCCAGAGACCACAGCAGGTGGGAGGTGTGTGAAAGATACCCCGCCCCAAAGGTATATTTTTTCTTTTTATCTATCTGTTACGCTCTATGCTCTATGTAACATATTAGGGGATCCCAGAGGGCTAGCAGGAGCACAGTCGAGGCTAGTGTATCTACCGGAGAACTTGGAATAATGAATAGGTAAATACTCATAGTATAAGGAACAGCTAGTTAGGCATCGGCTTATATTATTTAGGCCGCATGTCAAACCTTCAGCACTGTAGACGTGTATCAAGTCATTTCCCTTCACACCCGCTACATGCTAATGCGCTTCGCTTAAAATAATTCCGCTCGTTGTCCAGCGCTGGCACCCCCAAAAAAAGGTATCCGGAGTAAAAACCCATTCCATACATCAAGTTCTACGGTAGATAAGGTGTAGGTAATACACCTTCTCCAAACATGGCATCTAATGGCTTCACTTTTCTTACTTCTTGGTGCCTCATGATTACATCATGTTCAACTGATTTGCTTTAGTATTAGATATCTAGCATTCTATTCATCGCATACATGACTTGACTATTGCCTTTCATCTTCTTTGACTTCTGTAGTTGTTTGCCTTTATGAAGCCATTCTAAAGGATCTGGACCTATCAACTCATCCAACCCGACCTTCTTTTCGAGACCATGTCTGCGACAAATTTCTCTGACTGTCTTTAGAGCTTTCTCTCCTGGGGGTGATCCGTGGATATGTTTGCACTCTTTGATGAGCATTAATGCAGAACCCAATTGATGTTGTGTGGCAAAATGCTCTACAAGATTTCCATATGAAAGGAGATCTAGTGTCCTCCTTTCCTCCTCTATTTTACTCTTGAGCTTTAAAGCTCTACCGATTCGCTTTTTTTTTATAAGCATACCCATCATTACTCTATCACTGTGGGTTGTTGGCGTCTACAAGGAATATAAGGCACGAGCAAACTAAAAGAAGCACTTCAAGCACGCTGACCAATTTACTCACCATTTCATGATTCATAAACTCCGTCTCATAAAATCGCATCGCTGGCTCAATTTTACCAGTATTCGCATAAACTTGTAACATTGCATTGGCAAGATGAATGTCTACAATTTTCTTACTTGATGCTTCAGAGTAAAGATGCTTCGCATTGGCAAGATTCTTTCGTGTGAGGCATTGGGGTCCGAATGCATCAGGCATGTTTTCTCTAAGCGCGAGAGCAAGTTTCAACACGCTTGGGTAGCCCAGCACAGCTGCAAACTCATTAGAGACTTTCTTGATACGACTGATGGGTAACCCCGGAAGAAGCTCTTGTAGCTCTGTTATGTGGTCTCGCTCTTTTATTGCTACGTTTCTTTCCCTCTGCATGGCCATGTCCAAAGACATTTTGCTTTCGGTAGCCTCAAGAGATGTATCTTTGACTGTGGCTAATGTCGACTCACTGCTGGCATTGATTTGGTGACTGTTTGCGCTTGTCATCTCTAGGAAGTCATCTGCGTACATTGTTTCATGAGAGGCACTAGCGTAGGTAGGATCCATTTTCATCTGTGGCTGCATGAAATCTCCATTTTTAGACGCTGACAAACTACTCGAAAGAAGATCTGATGCACGATCTGGATACATCTCGGTATTTTCCTCGTCACTTCCAGTACTAGACAAGCTGACTTCTCCGTTTTCTGAAAAATCAGCATCAGGAATATTGTTGCTATCTGTATAGTGCGTGCGTATCATATCGAAGAGTTGTCGCGTTTCTTCTTCGTCGACTGCTTGATTAGATCCTTCTTCCCGTAACTCTGCCTCGACATGATCACGAAAAGCTTTGTAGTCGTTAGTCGCCACTCCTGGAATACTGTTGAGGTCTTCATCGTCATCGTCTATACCGTCCATTCCTCTCATAGTTTCTTCCATTAACTTGTTAAACTCGTCTTCGTCAATGAGACCTTCCAGATCATCATCAGTTGTACTAGTACTAGATCTCTCGTCTTCGCTCATGTTTGCATTGGCCAACTGCCGCATACTGTCCTCAAAGAGTTTATTAAACTCTGCATCTTCGTCTGCTAAACCAGGGTCGTTTCGAACGCTCGCCAATTTTTCTTCCAGTGTCATTAGCTCCTCTTCCGATTCCTCAAAGCCACCAGTAACTGTGCCTACAGATGACATGCCCGCGCCTAATTGAAGGTCTTGCTGCTTTGGATCACCAGAAATAGGTTTCAGCCAGTCTCCACGTTCGACTTCGCCCCCGCTAAGAAGTGGGGTGTGATCATTATGAACTTCATCAGGATCAGGATCGTATCCGTCAAACATTGGATCCATGTCGTCGTTTCGATTACCTATGGTTATGACATGAAAGTACAGCGATGTTTTTCTGAGTTGCAGATTAAAGCAAGAGAGTCCAACAAAAGAGGTGATTACCTTCTCCATCATCTGCAATCTGCTGTAATCGAAACTTATTCTTCTTCCGTAGCTGCTTAGTATCGTCGTCAAACACTTCTGCTTCCCAACCTTCTGCGGTTAGACCTGCTTCTACTGAGTCAATTCCTTGAATAGCCTTGTTTTTCATCCTTGGTATATTATACGACTCAATGTATCGCAACGAATTCTCACAAAGATAACCTTTGTTGTACCTACCTGCCCACTGTGATCCTAGTCCTTTTGGCTGCATTGCGTTTGCATGGGCCAACAAGAGCGTAGATAAAATCCTTGTATCATAACCGTACTCACCTTCGACAAAGAAACAGAAGAAAAGAAAAGTGAGAAGTCGAAAATCAGTCTCACTGTACAATCAAACTTCGTCCGTCTCCTTCCAAATTTTCTTTAGAGTGAGGTTATCGAACTCTGAAAGAATACATTCTCAGGAGCATCTGCAAGCCGTACTCACGATTTTCGTAATCCTTATGATTCTCGGCTAACTCCTCTTCTAGTGTTTTCAGAGCTGGGGTATTGTTGCCATCTCGAGCGAGAGCGAGGTTTGAATCGCTTGGGCCAATACGCAAATGTTCATTCTCTGGGATCAGACCTTGCAATTTCTTGAGATGGTCTTTCCCTCCACACGTTCTCAAGTGATCAAGTCGCCGCACTTCTGATGCAAGGTAAATGGCTCTTGCAGTACTCGAATCACCAGATGTTGCTGCACACAACATTAACGCACTAACGAATCCATCATCTTGTTCAACTTCAGCTTGCTCGGCAAGAATTACAATCTTTCGTGCCAGTCTACCGTGATGCGCTGTGATGCTTTCTCGTTTTCTATTCTTTCGGGACATGCCACCACTAAATTTACAAGCAATTGCGTGACTTTTAGCAACAGCTTTTAAGGCAGAAGTAAAGAGTAGTGTTGTAGGCTTCACGCGTATTCTTTTTCCGGTTCTGTCATCGTACCATCCATCTCCATCGCCCTCCTCGTCACTTCTCAATATCTCCTCAAGTGCTCCTTTATTATTCATCACATTCTCAGTAGAAACTGGCATCATCATTTGAGCAATAACTTCTTCCAATAAATCAACAGCTTTCTCCGCTCTGCCTTGAGCAGCAAAGATCCGCATAAGAGCTCCGTACGCCATCTCGTCGGGAGGGACACTGTGGATACGCATTTCCTTCCACCGATTCCATGCACGTTTCGATGCGTCTGCTTTGATAGATGGATGAACTTCCGTTCTTGCTACAAGCTTGTAGCACGAAGCAAAGAATGATGTATACGCTGCCAATGGTGGTATTGAAATGGGCTTTGTCGCTTCGGATCGATCATTTGTATTGTTGTATTCACTCATTTCTTGTTCGTATTCCCTCTTGGTCTCTGCAAGCATGTCATCAAGCACATTCTCGGCTCCTAAGTAGTCTCCACTTCTAGCGTAGACATCTACTAATGCACTCCAAAAGTATTCATTTGACCTTACCAGGTCGCCTTGTCGCATTTCGTTCACTTTACGTGCCTCCCAAGGATTTTTACAGACTGTTAGCAATGAAGTGTAAGAGTAGATTGCAAGCTCAGATCTAGGGATCTTTAGATCTTGAAAAAGAAGTTCAAGCGATGGTGCCAGACCAATTGGTGACGTTCGTTTTCCGTTGGCATCACGATGAGAACGAATCAAATCTGAAATAAGCCTATCACTCAACACATTGGTGCCTTGTGCTGGCAAGTTACTTTGATGTGACACAAATTCACCATTACCCAGCAATAATTTTTCCTCTTGCTTTAATCTCAAAATTCTCTCTACTTTCCTCCTCAACCTCCCGTATTCTCCACCCATGAACACCGGACTCGGACTTATACTACTTGTCAAATCGGCACTATTGCCCATGAGATCATCCACAAGCGCATCACCCCAATCATAAGTCCTACGATCTTCAACCCATGAAGGTAAGGGAGGATGATGCACTCCTTCTTTCGCGGCAGCTTTCTTGGCTGCCTCACGAGCCGCCCGTTTAATTTCTGCGGGATCTGTTTTCCCATCTTGCAACAAAGCTTGGAACTTATCAGTTGATTCAATTTTGGATTGAATCTCTCTAACTTTATCGAAGTAAACTCCCAGTTCGCCCTTGAGACGTTCTTCCTCTAGCGCGATTTCAATTAAGCGTTCGTTATGCTCTCGCTGTTCCGCCTTGCGTACTCGGGCCTTGGAGTTGGGGATGGAGTGTTTATCTTTTTCGTATTGGAGTTTACGCTGGCGGCGATGGTAAGCTTTCCTTTGCTTCTTCGTGGGTGGCCGAGTCTCGAAGGATGTGGCGGCACGGTCTTTGCGTCCTGCAAAGGTTCTCCTTTGGAATTGATTGAGAGGTGTCCGTGAACTTGAGGTATTGTCATCATCTGATAGAAGCGATGCTATCGACGCGGCACTACGAGATCCAAGAGCAATGGTTGGATGGCACCGCCGTACTGTTGCATTCTTACACAAGAGAAACGCACGAGATAACATCGTTTGAGAGTAATCCAAATAGCAAATACAATAGAACAGATAGTGTGATTGTGAGGCTGCGAAAAGGGTTTCCGAAACGTCGAAAGTCGAAACGGCAAGTAAACGGCGTGTGTGGTTGGGGTTGGGGGGGGATTGTGTGATGTGTGATGTGCGATGTGGAAAGGGTGGGCGGTGGAGGTGGGCTGGCGGTGGGTCTTTAGTCTTTATGTTCTACCTTACCTACTAGGCGTAGGGGATATCTAGAGGGCATTAACCCTATTTTTTTCACAATGGTCTGTCGTCTGTCTCCATTTTTCTGTGATTGTAGCAAGAATCTGTCAACGGAGTCATCATACTTGTCGTCATAATGGTTGGTGGTTTTCATCTTGATCTTAAACTTATGATCAATCTATGCAGCACATGCGAGTTCAATTTGTTGTTCTGCCCAAATATTTGAGGGTCACCGGCAAGGTAGGATCCATCAAAGAATTCTGAGTGTTCTCTGTGTGACAATATATGGCTTTGGTACGGCCTAGGATGTTTCATGGGACTTTACTTGATATGGCAAAGTTTAGGCCAATTTTGGCGTTTGGTTTGGAGTCTGGTAGTATTTGAGTTTGAGCTAGTGATGTGAGGAGTGTAGTGCCGTAGTGGTAGATGAAGCACAGATTTGCAGACAGGTATTACTGCAAATCTACTGACACTTCTTGCTGGATTTTTGGAGTTTGGAAGCAGGGCCAAGCATGTGTTTATAGGAATAATCAGAGATAATGGGACTTAGTCCCTTATCTCCCAGACAGCTAATTAGGGTCTTGGGAAGGATTCCGGAGTCACTCCTCCTTTATGTCATCTAAGAATAAATGTAGATATGTATCAGAAGATACGATTTTTTTAATTTGTTTAATGAAATATTCATGTAGGAATCAGTATACATGTATGTATTCATTATACATTTTTGGGGGGGAATCATCATTTTCCCTCACACCTCACACCCAACAAAACTTGGGTGGGTGTGATGGAAAACCTGAAAAAGGGTGCAGCTTCCCATTTTGATTTCCTTGAAGCCAACCACTGCCTAACTTCCTTCCAATGCCAATGTCATACTGCTTCTCTTCCGACTCCAACACCATTCTGTCTTCCTTCCAATGCCATTTGGATTCCCTTCCAAAGCCCACCACATTACCAATAATCTCAGAAAATAAATAGTAAGCATTATAAATATAATATTTTTGATGGGTTTTAGGATGTTCTCTTAAGTAGTAAATTAGGGTTCATTATCTGCCAGGGCACCCGTGCCCTCCTTGTACGTCACAAATAGAAGTAGAAACTAAATCATAATCCACATTTTATAATAAGTACTCTCTTCTTATTTTTATTCCTCTACTAATACTAACTAATCAATGAAAGTGATCTTTCTACAGTGCAGGAGATCTCAATTGCAAATGAAATTGCTCTGATCTATGGGTCTAGAGTATAGTATTTGGTATTTGTTTTTAATTGTTATTCTTTTGCTACCTGCAAAAACGAGACGATTCCCGCTGCTCGGTGACAAAACCTTGAAATTTCCCGAAATTCACAAGAAGAAAAACCTTCTACTCCTTTGGAAAAGAGACACTAATTTATTATTGTCAGCAAAAGAACAGCAATTTGTAGTTGATAAAATACACAAGAATAATGATGATAATATGCTGGTAATGATGTAGATGTCTCCTCATCCTTGTGACCTTAGAGCCTCCTAGTTAGATCAACCCATACCAATATTTGATTTTGAAGCAAAAGCAATCAAGTACCACTGATATAGGGAGCACACCCAGAACAAGTCCACAACTTGGTTAGTACATGTTCATCATCAGAAGTCTAATGATAAGACCTGAATTTTATTTGGTAATTTGCAAAGCAAAACTACTCTAATGTCTAATGGGGTTATATGGATAATCTCTGTAGTCTATTACTCCTTGAAAGGGGTAGAGAGAGTGACAGGGAAGATGGGAACATATGTCTTTGTGATTGTGATATGTGATATCATCTGATTCTGTGCAATGACACATTTCTACTCAGGCATAACACTACTATGTATGTGTTGTGATGATGATGATTTTTTGTTCTGAGAAAATCTCGCACAAAATCTGAAGCACTATCCTGCTCCTAATGTAAATTATTATTTACGAACACATTATGAAGCACCAAACTTGTAATACAACATGAAGAGTAGTAAGTAGTTGGAAAGTATGAAGGTAATACATCAACAGAAAGTTGAGGGAATGGTGTTGTACTATTACACATATCAATCTAAGGCAGAAACATCGTCATCCTCTGCTGTAGTAATTACAAAGCCAAGATTGCAATTACGAGACTCATATGAAGAAGGGAGAACATATGGCATGTGACCATGATAATGAGAAGAGGGCATTGCATACTCTCCTGGAATAGTATCAAGTGTGCTCTGTGCATACTCTTCTGGGATAGTACCCATGATATTCCTATGATCAGTGCCATCATTAACTTTGCTCTGACGATCTTGGTAAAGCTTTTGCATTCTCACTTCAGATTCTTGATGTCTTTGTATTGACGTATTCGCTATTGTAGTTGATGTATTCGGTGCTTTCTTCTTTATAGGAGTAGCTGCTTCTTGTTCTGATGAGAGGTAAGCTGATCGAAATGAGATCATTATCATTCCGCAGATTGAAATAGTAAGAAGTGTTCCATAGATCCATCCCAAAGCAGCAGGTGCATGGGTGCAGGTGGCTGAATGTACTGCGCTGACATACATGCTGTTGATATCCTTACAGTTGACAAGATTTAATGTGTTGTCAACGGTCTTCACAAGAGGGGTTGCAAACATCAGATGGTTCAATGACTACGGATCTTACGCGATTGCGACAATATAATTCTCACCTCTTTCAGCAAATCCAGATTAGACTTCATAGACTGGGCAAGTGAGAGAAACAGCTCGCCGTCATCAGTACCGCACTGTTCCTGTATTGTATTCAAATTTGCGCTCAAAACCTGTATTAAATCATCAATGGACGATCGTGCTGTGTCAAGCTGATCAAAGTAAACACCGAGAAAACTGTATGGATAGTATTGGGGTAAGCAGCGCTGTGTGTAGAAAGCTTCGGTAAAGGGTAGTGTGTCAGTATTAGTCTAGGAATTCGCTATCGAACATATTACAGCAAAAAGCTTGATTTAGCACAACATACCAACTACACGAAATCTTATTGATACATCATTTCCGAGAAGGTTTCGATAGGATGTAAGTATTGTGTCATCGGGGCCACCAGAATTTGTGCTACCTGTGCAAAAGTCTGGCAATCCATTGAGATAAGACCTTGATCGCGCATTGTGCTCGTGTATGTTAACAAGTTCTCACCTGCGTTTACTGCTGCCACAGGAATCAGGACGCAACACACAATGATACAAAAGCAAATGACACCCATAAATAAAGGAAGCACCACATAACTCAAATACGTCTCAAATCGCTTTGCTGTAAATTTTTTGAATGCACAATACACACCCACAACAAAGAATGCCGGAAGAATAAACAGTAGTCCCGAAACTAATATGGCTGGCCAGTCTAACAGTCTTGCTTCAGAGACTACACTTTCCGCACTGGTTGTTAAATTATCTACAGTATCAATTCCAGATAGTAAAGCCACTAGAGAATCATAGAGAAAATTCGATAGCTGATTTAAATCCTCCCTAGCGGTTTCTTTCAGATCGCCTAGGCTGATTCCTGCATTTGCGATGGATTCGCACAGGACGGTGTCAAACAAATACATAACTTTGTCTCGTATTTTGACTGACTGGATACCTATTTCTTGTATTGTTTCAGTGATGTCTTCGGCATCTTGGATCTTATTCCTCAGTGTCTTCGATAGAAAGAATATGAACAACAATTTCCAATTATGAACCAGTATTTGAACTGACAAAAAATACTTACCGACAAGGTATTGTCTGCAGCATTGGCAGTATTATCTAATTCGGTAACTCCTTCTATCAGCAGCGAGACTGCTGCTAACCAAAGGATTGTTGTAGCTAAAAGAAATATCACTCGAGCTGCAAGTTGTTTATTAAAGCATGATGTGTCATCGTCACCTGAAGCCTTAAAGCGTCTTCCGGATAGAAAGCCTGCGTTAATATCCATGCATTTAAATGTGATCAGAGCCACTGTCCAAAATATGAAGAATAGCAACGAAAATACAACTAAAACTATTAGTCCGGCTACATAGTCCGCTTGAGCGTCTTGATTCGATGACAAAACGTCTGTTAGGTCGGAGGATCGACCGAATCGTGTGATGCCATGGAAGGTTGATACTTGCTTTGTGATTTCATAAGCCGGTCCTGTGTATTCCATCAGATATTCATTGATTTGGTCCTTCATCGTAGAGCTGCTGGCACAATGAACCGTGTGTGTTAGTGTATAATATTATTTAGCATGGTTCATCAAACCCTATCCAACCGACCGCAATCGAGTCGTTGTTGCGTTGGAAGAAGAGATTTATGGGCTTTCGTACTGATTCCCACGTGAAGTCCTCTCGTCCCCTCCCCTCCATAGCTCCCAATGTAGAGAGAATGTAGCAGTTCAGCACATACAAGCACCATGCCAGTGACACATGCTAATGATGATTATTCATTTGCACCCGCAATACCGTCCCCTCCATCCGTATCAGTCACACACTACTCAAAATTAGTCAATGAAAATCCAGATACAACTCTCTATCGCTCCCGTTACTCGATGGAAGAAAGCTCCGATGCTGCCTATCAATTAGATTTGCAAAATCGTCGGTTTCAATCCAGAAAGAGACGTGTAGTCATGGTATCGATTGCCACTCTTTCATTTTGTATGATTGCTATGCTTGTACGGGTGAATAACTTTTTATCAGGAATGATACTACCAAGTTTTACAATTAGAATAGCACATTCACATAATGCGGCATTACGAGATAGTAATGGATTCTTTACTGATGTACCTGATGAAAATTGGAAACTACGAATGCAGCAAACAAAGACTGTACTGGATGAGCAAGATATGTTCAATCAAGAATTATCTGAAACTCATATAAACACAAGAGAATGGTGGGTGCAAAATTGGAAAGCCAATTTTCCATGCTATCACGAAGTGAGAATACGCAACAAATTTATATGTGACCCTAATCGAATTGTTTCTCGAGCAGTGGAACACTTAAACTCTAGTGGCAGGGTCAATGTTGGCTCGGAATGCATAGTATATGTGTCTGGTGGAGATGATATTGCGTTTGCCAATGAGTTTTTAGATTATACTTTGGCCAGGGTTGTGGAATTTGGACTGACAACACCCATCTGTAAGGTTCACGTCTTTAAACCCAATATCGAGAATCAGCAGCCATCACAACATGACAATTTAAATATTCATCCATGGGGATTCAAACCGAAAGATAACGCAGCAAATACCACATCGAATGATGCGTCATTCAAAACTTTTGAAGAGACAATACAGGTGTTAGGTCACACAGACAAAACATTATCCCTGTTGGCTCTTGACTGTGAGGGTTGTGAATTTGATGTATACAATGATCTACTGTCTTTAGATATCCCGGCGAATCAACTAATAATACAAATGCATGGTGTACCAAATCCAAATCAAGTACACTCCATGTTTAACTCCTTGAGATTTGCTGGATATGTCATCACCCACAAAGAGGAAGAACCTAATGGCAGTGGGGAGGTGTATAATTACTCCTTCTTGAAGTTGTCTAGGTCGTATTTTGATTAACTGCAGCCAATGATACAAACAGGTTGAATATGACCACCTATATAGCTAACTATACAAATTTAACATGGTTTAGATCTACATGATAATGAAGTTGATCTTCAAAATAAAATTGTCTCTGAATAAGATAGATGCTGCAGTCCTATGTTTTGTTTTTAGGACTATTTCCAAATAAAGTCATGAGCGCTGACGCCGCTGCCAATGTGCCATTTTGAATAACTGGCCTTGGTGAAGTTGCTACATCTCGTTGGATGACATCTACCCTGGGTGTTGTCGGTGGAAGTTTTGAGGTAGAGCTAGCCTGCCACATTTTCCTCACTGGTGGTTTGCTCATGTTAGCTTCTTTGGTTGTTGAATACTGATCACCTGTCAAGACTTCCACTCGCTGTCCTCTTTTAAGATAAGATAATGCTGTTGGCTTAATAACACTATCCGGAGTGTTGGGATCAGATCCCATCACATGACGTGTGGGATTGGGAGTTTCTGGCAATGGTGTCGTGTCATCCTCCATCTCCGCTTGTTGCTGTGTGTGTTCTTCGCGTGGGGTTTCATCCATACCAGGCAGACAGGGTGCCACATTATACATGGATGGTGTGCCATGAGCCATCATTTGGGGCATAGGTGGGAAATTTGCCTGTTTGCTTTTCCCGTCAGCTGTCACGACATATCTCGGTCCTGCAGCTGGCAACGTAGGTCCGAAAGATAACCGTGAATGCGGACGAACGACCAAATTTTGAGTAGTGGTGTTGCCAGACTTCGTGGCTATCTCTTCAATTTTCGATGTTACAGTTGCCATGGACCTCTCTAGATCAATCGCCTTTCCACCTGCTGCCCCGTGTCGTTCCAGTTCGCGAATCTTCGCCACCTCATAGGCTTGCCTGGTAGGAAAATTCACTTTCCATGATGACCCTTTGAGCAATCTAGCCGATTCATCGTATGCTAAAGCCGCATCAACGGCTAGCTTGTAACGACCAAGGTAGTGTTGTTTACGATAGTGAGTGATGCATGCTTGATACTTGGCATGTGTTTTGTTGTAAGTAACACCCACGTAATCCGAGTACATCTTTTTCTTCCTTCGAACAGACTTGGTCGTTGTAAATTGCGTTGATGCTTGTTGTGGTGGAACCCATTGTTGAGGGTGTGCCATGTAACGCTTGTTTGGTGGCTGGTAAGGTACATAAGGATTCTCAAAAGAGGGTCTAGAACGCTTTTTGCTATCCGCTTTCCAAGGAGATTGTGATTCTTGGGAATAGTAGGGAGGATATGTTGTACCAGGCATTGGTGGGTACGGGAAAGGACCCATTTCGGATGGGTATGGATGGTGTGGTGGAGGAGGCCCATAACCATACTGAGGAGGGGGTGCATCCGCTGGGTTCTCTGAATTGTGATATGCAGGTGGCGGCATGCCGTACGGAGGATAAGGATGATAGTAGCCTGGTGGGGGCATACCGTGATCATCACTTTCATTACCATTCAGAGGTTCTGATGATTCACTGAAAGTAAAGACAAAATTATCATGTTGTCAGAGAAGAGAATTGCAGGTACTCGACTGAATAGGTGGAATCATGAAACTCACCCCTTGTGTTCTGTTTCTTCGGCCTTATTTTCATCTCCAGCTTCTACGTTTTCATCTTGTGGCAGAGATTGACTACCATTAGCATCGGCTCTAGCATCCGAGGGCGGTGGTCCCCAGCCATAACCTTCTGGTCCCCCGGGATGCTGTTGCCCATTCCAATTTGTAGGAGGCATATTATACGGATGATGCATGGGGTGATACATGTAATGCGGGGGATGTTGAGAAGCCGATGCACCTTCCACAGGGGAATCAGGCCCTTGATTTTGCGGAGGATAATTCCCATTAGGATGAGTGTAAGGCGGATACATATGATAGGGTGGAGGTGCGTTATAATTATTTGGAGAATTGCTCATGTGAGAAGGCGGGGGGGCGTAAGGGCCGTAGCCGCTTCCAGGGGCTGGATTGTAGGGATGGCTGTTCCGACTGTGCGTGGAAGATGGCCGTGATGTTGACGGAGGAGGCGCCATGTCTCCCGGGGCCGCCTGGGGAGCAGGCGAATTAATAGCGTCGGCCATTATGTCTCCGTCTTTCTTTGCGGCACTTCAATTGGTAACTAGCCCTATAGATTGCAAAACGGTGCAAATGAGACATACGCAGAGATGAAAAGCTAGTTAAGCTCCTGATTGCGAAGCATCAGCACCATAGCAGATCGCACTTCACAGAACCGCTGGACAAAGTAGGCAAAAATACAAAAAACATCATCAGGACACTTTAGCCTCGCTCACTTTTCAACACCAAGAGCACCGGCTTTGTTTTTCGCGGTATGAACTACTCTCTAGAGACTGTTGAAGGGCGGGGCGGGGGATAGTCCCATGCACCCAATTGGCTTGATGATGATGTCGCGGGGTCGGTCAGGAGTCTTGATGGTGTCGCTATCTTTTATCTTTTATTTACATGCATGCTACCATAACACCATGACCATCATGTGTCATCTGTTCTGTCTCTAGATCCTCTCTACGTCATTTGTAACAATAATTATGAAAGCTTCCGTGATCAAACGTGTACAAAAATATTTAGATTCAATTAGATTGGGAAGATTTCAACGTGTTCGTTTTTTCGTTCACACAAAAGAAATTGCCAAATTGGCCAAATGATACAAAACTCGTATTACTTCAATAAGAGTACAGAATACAGATTTTAACTGTTAACTTTTCTCAGAAGTGCGAAGTCGTGCATATTTTGAAATAATACCTGTCCTCTTTGATATTATAACTTTTGTACAAACAGTAATTTGTTCGATAACTTGCGGAAACGTATCTTTGTTAAAAAGGTAAACCGATCCCGCCAGAATTCAATTTTCGTTGACAATAAGTTACTAGAGTTACAAGATACACTCTTTCCTCTGTTCCAAAAAAGATGATTCGGGTAAGAAAGCCTTGTACCTATGTAATATCTTCTCTGAAGACAAGTTGAGACAAATGGAATTTCCTATTTGCTTTGATGATTTGTTTTTCCCTTTATGCCTTTCTGCACCACTGTTGACTCACCTGACTTCATGTCTCTTCATGTCTCTTCATGTTACTAGGTACAGTAAATTTAACTTCAAGTATGTACCCCTGATTAGGCAGTCTTCTTATTATTATTATGGTAGTTCACACAATAATCCACTCGCACACTAAGCCCACTCTGGCCAGGGGTTGAAAATCGTCCAAAAATCTTCTGCCTGAATGCCTGTTGACTGACAATCATGCAGAGAACCTGACGCCTGCCTGTCCACGCCTGACGGTCGCAGGCGTCACACCGTTCGACGACTGTCGACTACAACACAACTGCAAACTGTCCCCAGTAACTTTCGTGGCGCTACGGGGTCTTATGACAAAATCCCTCAATGATCTCACTTATTAGGAGGTCAATGCGAAAAGTGAACAAAGGCCACCAAGCCAACTTTGACCCCACCCGTGACTGGAAAACACGTTGCGGTGACCATCATAGAGCACATATACCAATCTCAACCTTCT
>JALLPH010000789.1:0-14703 GCA_036939855.1 Cyclotella choctawhatcheeana
ATGTGAAAAAATCATATCATACCTTGATAACTCACAGACCCGATAAGAAATTTTAGTATGTCATACTATATTCCACTACAGCTTAGCTGTAACCCTTTTCCAAAGGCTGTTTATGAGATACTATATTTTTGGGGTTTCAGACGTAGTGCACATTTTGCTGTTTGGGTGATTGTTAGCTGCCAAGCCCTCTCGCTGTCACTGTTTTCCCTTTTCTGTCAGTTTTTATCCTCTTGTGGGGGTTCTTGCGCAAATTTTTGTTGCATACTTAAACAAATTATTCTGTGACTAGTCTAGTGCTAATGCACTCAGAAGCCGCTGCTATAGTTATAGTGTAATTTAATATGAGGTACTGTAGTTTCCAGATTTGGATTTTCTCTCATGTTCTTTTGTATGGTGCCTGTATCATGTCAAGTCAATCAATTTAGCTCTAGTTCCCACACAGATGGCCAGGAATTGTCATGTACCTCCTCCTCTGCTGAGGTCTTGGGCAGCTTTATCATCATGTTACTATCCACTTCGATTTTGTTCTTTTAGGTTTTTTTTAAGAAACTAGAAACTTCGATATTTTTTTACTACATAACTTGCTAATACCTCAAAGCAAACAATTCAGCAGAACTCTTGTGATAATTCGGCTCCCCATCCTGACCACACAAGATCTTTTTCGCTTACACCTCTCCATTCCCATACTCTCAAAAATATTCATCTACCTGTGTTCAACATCTCTGCATTATACAGCAGTTTGAATAGCCTTTTGCTTTGCTTTCATATCAGCCTCGTGAGCCTTCAAACGCTGTTCTGCCACCAACGCAGCAGCTTCCTTCTCTTTCCTCAACCTTGCCAACAATTCCATTCGGCTCTCTTGCATCTGTGCCACACGCGCATTCACATCAGCTTCTGTGACATACTTTCCACTTCGATCCATGTACTCTTTGAAACCCATCAGAGTGAGGAGCATGGAAATAACAGCGAATTGACTGGTGTTGAACGAAACTGTATGTTAAAGATGGCCGCAAATGCAAATATTTTGAAAGATAAACCACATATGCCACAGAGCATTGGAACTTACCCCATGACACGAGTATGCATGACTTTCATTTGAAGTTGGAGATGTTCCTGTCCTGAACGTCCATAGAAAATGTAACCAACCGTTGGAACTGTAAAAGTTATGGATTGGTGTTGAACGAAACTGTATGTTAAAGATGACCGCAAATGCAAATATTCTAAAAGATAAACCACTTATGCAAACAGAGCATTGGAACTTACCACCAAGAAATGCAAGAATCTTAAATGGATTCTCTTGCCAAAAGTTAGCAACCTGAAAAAAGCACGGAACAGGTAATTCTGAATAAGCATATAAGTAGACACTATTAAATGCTAAATATCTTCATTGTATATTTCTAACCTTGTGGTAAAATCCAAGTTCGTTACCAGGAACCACCCGCACATTCGAACTTAGAACACTCTCCCTAAACTTTTCAACTATTTCTTTCTCGTGCTCATCGTCATTCCCATTCGACTTCGCGGCTACAGCATTTTCCATCCCCGGCTGCTGCAATATCTTTTGAGTGGCCATACGTTTCAACTGCTCTTTATGTTCATTGATTACGTGATGATGCGTCCATTCTGCCATATGTTTGGAGTGTTCTGCCTCGGATGCCATCTCGTGCATACGGTGAACAAGTTTTTGTTCTGCAGAGTATGCGAATGCAAACAAAGGTGGCATGATCACTAGAGCAGTTCTGCTACTCCAATTAGTTGACTAATATTGTAAAAGCCGCAATTGAAAATTTGTATATTAGATGTTGTCAAGAGACTCAAGACGGATATGCAATTCGATTAAGCGTTGCATAGAAAGATTCGCATCCTCACCTTGGCAAATCCAGGACTGAATTGCATAGCTGCATAGACTCCAAGGGATGAGGGAATCGCCGTCATACATCCAGATGTTAACCCAGCGACCATTGCGTCCCACACAGTCGTTTCAGCTTTTTCTTGTGGCGTATAAGAAGGCATGTTTGATATGAATATTCACGCTCTCGCTAGGGTAATTCCAATTATTATTTGTGATTGAGGCCGACGAGTCAAGACATCATGATGAATCATGAATCGCTATCCAAATCTTCCAACAATCTCCCTCTTCCCTCTCTCAAAATCGTATGTCGGATGAAAATATGCCAACCTTTGGAAATTCACCGTATTCCGTGTCAAATCATAATGATTACTTATATATCTAGTCGCTTGACTTTCATCTATAAAGGTAATTTTCGGGGAAAAATCTTGAACGAGAACTCCGCTGTTCCCGAAATACAGTCCAGGCAGTATGGTACCTACCTACCCCTACCCACCTTCTATGTACACCTCTCTCCGCACCCCCAAACCCCAAACAGCTCCATGAAGTTCCAGATGTTTTAGTGTAGGTCATGCGGATGTTCGTGAAATGAGAGTACTCTCGGGACCCTACACTAAAAACGGTAAGACTGCATAGAACCCAAAAGAAAGTCTAGTTTACATCCATCCTCCCATATTGTTGAGTTCTAGAATAATAGAATCCGTTCCTACTTCTATTGCAGATTCATAATGGAATGCAATGAAACATCAAACTCGTTTCTCTCCATTCCATCATCTCATAATCACAAACACAAACCAAAGAAGAAACATTGTCATGATGTTGTTTCGTAACCACCCCATCCTCTCCCTCCTTGCAAGCGCAGTCATGTCACATCAATCATTGGCATGCTCCGAATGCCCCTGTGATGCGATGTCCATCGATTGCATCCCGGTAGACGCACCACCCACTCTTGATGGAAATACGGATGAATGGTCAATCTTCAATACCACTCTCGCGAACTATCCACTCACAAGTGCTATGGGAGCATCTCGTTATCCTCACGGTGATGGATCTGCATCCATTCAATGCGTCTATGATACCGATAAAGTGTATTTTCTATTCAAGGTACCAGGTCCTTATCGGTTTAACAACACCGATAACCATCAGTGCGCAGCCGTTTCATCAATGTTCAAGATGGGCGCGAATGCCCAGCTTTACAATATGGGTGGTTGTCCCTTGGCATTGAATGATTGTCCCGCTGAAGCGGGCGCATGTGACGATTACAAGGTTGACATTGGTGGTCATTGGGAATTGAAGACGACGGAACAGGGTGTGTACTATACTACCAATGGCGGGACGGGCGATGATGTCGTGGCCAATATGGACGACGAGTACTCGGTATCTCCTTATTGTCGCATGGACGACGACGATGGTTTGGCAGCGAATGAATGGGAAGGTGCTTGGGTCTATGTTGATGAAGCAACCGAGGATGACATTGGTAGCTATACTTTTGAAATGGCCAGGGCTCTGAAGACGGTTTCCGATGAAACTGACGCCCAGCTTGAGGCCGGGACGGAGATTGATTTCGGCTTCGCCTTTTGGGATCCGTACGAAGATGACAGCACCGGTTGGAGTGGTACGTTCATTATTACCTATTTGATAGTAGTATGTTCACAACATTTCACTTCGTGCCTATATTTTACAGACGCTGGACACTATGTCACGGGATGTTCTTCGGACTGGATCACGCTACGTCTTCTCGATGAACATGGCGATACGGAAGATGAAGAACAGATTTCAGCTGACCAGGCATCCACTACTGGAGAGACATCAGCTGATGGTAGTAATGCTGCTGCTGAATCCCATGGTAGCGGTAGCACCACCATTGCATCTGTTTCTTTCGCCACCTTTGTAATGGCTGCCGTACTTTAAACGAGTTAAAGTATAATTATTTGTTACACTATCCAACTCTATTGAAGCAGTTGGTTTTTCAGTAGATATAAGGTACTTATTAATAATCAGTCACGCAATTAACTTATTGAAGTTTCTTATTTCAAATCTCGACTTGCAAATTCAGAGGATGCTTCGAGATTCGAACATCAGTTGTGTCTCAAAATTATCACGTGATTAGTTTGTGTTGTAAAACACATAACAGTCTGTACAAACTCAAATACATAAATGAAGTGGGAAATAATCTGTCTCTGACATTATTTCTTTTGAGCTTCCTCTGAAAGTTTTACCATGTTGTCGAGACCTCCTTGCGTCCCACCAACAACGGCCTTCTTCATAAAAAGAGACATCATTGCGCCGATCAATCCCTCCAAACCAAATCTGCCATTGAATATTTCAAAAAGAAAAGCTGTTAGTTGAGAATAAAATACAGCAATAATAGAAATATGCACCACATTGAATAAACATACTTGTAATCAATCTTTGAGTTGGACGCATCCACAGGAGTAATAAGAACGGTTCCTTCAAATTTGAGCAGACCCCCAGCCACAGCACCTGAAAATGTAAGACTTTTATTCTTTTCAACGTTCGACAGCTTAGTTGGAATATTGTTACCATCCTTCATGACAAAGGTACACGTCGTGCCATTCTCGCATCCTCCCGTTACATCAATCAATTCTTTCAGATCCGGATCCCAAGATTCCCACTTCATCGGCACAAAGCATGTGTTCCAAATCGTTTCAGGAGTGGCCGCAACAGTTGCTGATCTTTCGACGGGCATCTTTCTTTGTCTTATCTAGTCTATTACTCGAGTTACTCGCGATGAAAGTGGTGAACTCTTCCGGTCTATTACTCGAGTTACTCGCGATAAAAGTGGTGAACTCTTCCGTTCTCTTGTGCTCGAAGGAATCTTTTTTCAGCGAGACCCTGAGAATAGGCGGTCATAATATCTGCCCACTAGATACTACTGAAGATAATCGCTTCGTATCCATGTTCTTCTGTTTGAAATGCCCCCCCAACGCCCAACGCCAATGCAAAGAAGATAGCATTACAAATCAACGCCAACTTTTCTCCACCTGACTATGTTGTTGTCTCATGTTACCACAGGTAGCGACGGTAGTGTTATTATTCGCCTCATCACACGAAGCTGCCGTCAGTTTAGATGATATTCAGAATTCAATCTTGTCGGGGAACTTGCTGCGGGCACGAAGAATTGCCAACGCATGCCTTGCTCAGAATGTCAATCAACGTCAACTCTTAACGGCAGCTTCACGTTGTCCTTCTAGTGAGGATATCATACAGGTCTATAAACATTATACATCATTGCTGTACGAAAAGGAGCAATTCCTCGATATCGTCATCAATGCAACGCAAAGCGAGTATGAATTGACTGATCGTGTATCTAGCAAATTACAATCATCAAATGATTGCTGGGACGGAACTACGTCTATCTCAAACGTTTCACCTTTTGGAATTGGTTCGGCTCTGCCAGATGTTAACCGATGGAATGAATGCTGTTCATTCTTTAAAACTCACAAACCATCAAAGTGTTACGATCCTTCCAATAGTACATCTCAATTGTGCTGTGACTTCTCGGTTGGAACTGACAATTATCTCGCATTACCTGCTTTGAAAGAGCCATATCTCACAATTAACCTCGCGCAACTGGATTCTGACACCGCATCATCTGAGAAGCATCATGATTTCATTGAATTAGATCAAGAAGGACAACTGGGATTATATGATGTGTCTGGAGTATTGTGGCCATCGGGATATCTCCTCGGGCTTTGCTTGAACGACCCAATATTTTGTGGTGTACCAGAGATCGTGGATTCTATTCAGAGACAAGACTTCACTATGGCTTTAGAGTTGGGAGCCGGAGTTGGCTTTCCCTCCATTGTATTTGCAAAATCTATGAATCGATACACGGCTTCTTTAGATCGGAGCACGTGTCAGAATGATCATGTTTGTGTAGCCGATAAACAATCATCAGTGGTTGTGGCTACAGATTCATCAAAATCTTCCTTAGGTCTTGTTATTGGGAATTCATATCGTAATGATGTCGAGCGGCTAGTGAATGTCTCGGTGGTTGATCACATGAATCCCGAGTCTTTAGCATTGCTTCAACAGAGGTTTTATCCATCAGGAGGTGGCTTTGACCTCATATTTGGATCATCTCTCCAAGGATTCTTTGATGAAACTTCCAATCCAAATGCAGCACTTTGGCACTCTCTTGATTTGTTGTTGTCAAAGGTGAATCGTGATGCTCTTGTTCTCCTCGTTCATGTTAGAACAGAGCCCGAAAGAATAAAAGTACCAGATGGCACTGGAGACTGTAGTATGGATTCATTTGAGCTTGTTCGTCGAATATCTGGAGATGTTTTCCAGTTAAAAACCAGAGATGGCAATACATCTGATTTTGAGATTGTTGTTCTCAGACGTCGTGCGTGCGATTAACATTCACAATAGAGGTTGTTGAATCATAAATGAAAGAGGAAAGAAGACCAAAATTACCGAATTGATTCTTTGATGTAACTTCGTCGCTAACAGTTACTTATATTCTAACCAAACTTCCTCATCAAGGCATGGGAGCAAACGCAGCAGCAGCACAAGCCGCCTGACAAGAAGCGTATGCAGCTGCGCATCCAACAGAGCAGACAATATAAAGCATGCTGAAATTTTCAGACATAAGAATATATGTAGCATGATGTAGGTCAAATTAGATACTGCTTCAACGTCTAATCAGTTCAGGTTTTACTAATTTCACACATGCCGCACAGTTAGCTTCCAATCGATTGATAAATGAAAGGGTCCCTGAATCACTATCTCTGCGAAAGGAAGCAACATCATGTGAATGCTGGTGCGCCACTAACAAGAATTCTCCGCAGGCAGACATTGCCAGACATCTGGGTGTTCTTCCTCCGGTATTGATTCTTTGTACAAGCTCTGGAATGATGGCGTAAAAATGCATTTGTATGTATGAGGCTTGTTTGCTATAATTCATGTTCGGTAAAAATTCGCCTATGTACACTCACCAAGATTCTCAACAACGATAGAATGAGATGCTAGCTGGCGATATCCATCAACTATATAGTTGAGTTTGAAAACAGAGATAGTGTCATGAAGTCTGGCAGCAGCATAAACATATTTGCCATCCGGGCTCCATACAGCATCGGATGCCCATCTATTTCAAAAGAGTCCAGTTTAAATAAGATAAGAAAATTACGAGACCAATATACATAAGCATTCTTCGGCACGCACTGCTTCTCACCTTCCACGGTTGAATTGCGACTCTGTAATGTCATCACCCGGCCAGCCATCTGGCAATAAGGAAACGGGATTGCATATCCCCTCCAAACACCCGTCATGAGGTCTCATACGTATGAGCCATACTTCGGCTGTCATTTCAAGGCTTACGATTGCAATATTGCGTAGAGCTGGGTTTGGATTGAACATCACTGTTGATGTATATGTAATGAAAATGAGGATTCAGTTTCCAGATTCGCTTTGAATACGTTAATGCATAAATATAAAAATTAGAAAAATAGTACTTACAAGACCGAGGACCAGATCCTGCAGGTGCCGCTAACCGTCCTGTCTCTATGCATTCAATGTCATCTGTTTTTGGAGTCAAAGTGAACTGAATGATGGAATCCGAGCCCAAGTCAACAGCACAAACATTAACCGATGATGCATGCGTCGTAAGCGGAGCCACACATGAAGAATGTGCATGTGAATTTTGTTGTCTCGTCAAATTTGCTCGTGAGCCTGCACCGAACGAAACACTCTTTTGTCCAAGTGTGTTGTAGTTGTAGATGATGGAAAAGACTCCTTTCTCTTCACCATAGTTACAGATGAAAGTAAAGTCTGCCCCATCGGGGCCAAGTGCATTCGTTACATGACAGGGGTATGAACCTCCAGTATCAAAGAACTCACCCGCTGCTTGGAGTTTCACGTGATTGTTACGGTCAAGCTCAAGGCGAAAAGGTCGCCATTTACCTTCCTCCAATTCAGAAACGACACAGAGACGAGCTTGATCTCTGCCATGGCCATTGAACGAAAGATACGACGGGTTAGGGAGATCCTCTGCTTTAATTACCGGAGCGCCATTGTTTAGATACGACAATCGTCCGTTCTTGTCGATGCCAATTGCAAGTACACCCCTTCCAATATTTGACCTGTCGTGGGGTATCCCTCCGTGGGAGCCTTCAAATGGATCGGCCTGGCCTGGTTTGGTGTAGCAGCCGATAAAACCGATGTATATGTATTCACTTCCGTTCATGACCATGACTTTAGGGCGTGGCTGGTATAGGTTTTAGAGATTAATAGCGGGCGAACAGTAAATGGCCCTAATAATAGTGCCCACTAAAATGATAATCTATCTAATTTTTGGCGGGAATCGCTCTCTTCCATCTACCACCGCCGGCCACCACCACCAACCGGCGTGCGTATCTTGTCACTTCCCTTCCACAATCACAATTCACACCCGAAGCATACCATCAATGCCGCCAGAAAGCTGCGCTGCTTGCGGCAAGGCTGATATCAGTCTCAAAGCATGTAAATCATGTATGACGGTGAAGTATTGTGGCAGGGAATGCCAGATATCACATTGGTCGAGACACAAGAAGGCATGCCGGCAAAAGGCGAGAGAATTATTCGATATGAAATTATTTGTAGAGCACCAACGTGGAGAAGATTGTCCCATTTGCTATCTACCGATGCCCTGTGATATTGAAGCAGATTGGTGTTATATGGCTTGCTGTGGGAAATCAATCTGTGTTGGCTGCGTTTGTTGCTTGACCCGAGATGTATGTCCCTTCTGCAACACGCCTGCAGCTGAGAACAACGAAGAACATAATAAAATGTTAAAGGAGAGGATCGAAAGATTCAGTGACGCAAATGCAATGAACACTTTAGGAGGCTATTATGATTCGGGAAGAAGTGGGTTTCCTGTTGATCAATCGAAGGCAGTTGAACTGTTTCAACGCGCAAGTGAGCTGGGATCTGCTAATGCGCACCTTAATCTTGGGGGTGCATACTTACATGGGGAGGGAGTACAAGTAGACAAAAAGAAAGCCATCTATCACTACCAATTGTCAGCTATGTTGGGGAGCATACGCGGCAGATATTATCTTGGGCTCATGGAAGCACAGGATGGGAATCAAGATCGTGCCATAAGACATTTTATTATTGCTGCTAAATGTGGCGATGACATGTCACTGCAAATGATCAAAGATGGTTTCACGAACGGGGTAATAACAAAAGAAGATTTCGAGAAGACTTTGCGGGGACACAAAGCTTCTCAGGCTAAAACAAAAAGTGATCAGAGGGATAGAGCGAGAGAAATGAACGCCCAGTCAAGATATGGTTAAGATGAACAGGAGTTTATCTAGATCAAATCTTTGAGTATATGGTAGATGTGCATGAACAACAACAACACTCGTATTCCAAACATTCATTTGAGGTTTGACAGAATATGACTAAGAACATGGAATATACTTCATATCCAACTTCAAAAGCTAAAGACATCTAATATCCCAGTACTTTGAAATTCTGCCGATTCGGTGCATCAATAAGCAGTTTTACAATTAGTTGATTTCAACTCAAAGTACGTAGCATCATCTCGTTTCTAAACTTAAATTTAATAAAGGAGAGCATGACAGAAGACCGTCATGCAAAGCCTAACCCCGCAAAGGCAAAGTTAACAATGGACGAAAAAGTTGGAGGCAAATTGTTGGAGACTACATGAGAGATTCATCAGATGCCAAAACTTATTCATAGGAGGCAAAAAGCATATAACAATATTATTCTATGGCAAAAAGTAAAGATATAACATTAGAGCAAGAAAATACTGCCCTCCAAAATCAATACCTCATGAACCAACGAAGCACAGCACAAGCACAAGAAGAGACTAAAGATTTAAGATTTGCAATGGAAAATTACGAAGTAGTCAAAGCACTAGGCCAAGGAACATGGGGAGTAGTCCACCAAGCCAAGCAAAAGGCCACGGGACGCATCGTGGCCATTAAAAAGATCAAGTCGGAACGTGTTGAGGAGGGGGTCAACTTCACCGCCATTCGCGAAATCAAACTGCTGCGAGAGTTTAAACACGAAAACATAATTGAACTCGTGGACGTGTTCACCACCGCCGACATGGCGGTATGCCTAGTGTACGAATGTGCCGATACGGACTTGGAGAAGATCTTGAAGAATAGGGCCATATCCATCTCATTGGCCGATACGAAGCAGCATTTGCTTGCACTGTTACGTGCAATCTCGGCATGCCACGATAGATGGATACTGCATAGGGATTTAAAGCCAGATAACTGTCTCTTCTTGAACGACGGGACGATGAAACTTGCCGATTTTGGTCTAGCGAGAATGTATGGAACACCCAAAACTCGCTTATCGCCGCAGGCAATTACTCTTTGGTACAAACCCCCCGAGTTATTGTTGGGAGCGTCCGAGTATTCGGCTGCGGCTGACATATGGAGTTGTGGGTGTATCTTTGCTGAGCTGCTCCTTAGAAGACCATTTTTACAGGGCAATCAAACAGATATTAGTCAATTGAATGTGATCTTTCAAGTGTTTGGCACACCCACAGAATCGAATTGGCCAGATCACAACACCTTGCCTCTGTGTACACGGGGACTCGAGTGGGATAGCTGCCCCCCTATCCCGTTTGATGAAATATTCATTGCCGCGCCTCAGGATTGTATATCATTGTTACGGTCCATGCTTGTGCTTGATCCGAATAAAAGGTTTACTGCGTCTCAATGTCTGAATCATCCGTATTTCTTGAATGATCCTCCCCCAACTCCCAAGTCAAAATTGGTCTTGTCTACAGAATAAGCACAGGTATTAGTGTTGTTTATTGACATTCTTAAGCTGCATATTTACTATTTACATAACATAATCTATATGGAAATGGTAGTATCATCAGTCAAATCTATCATATTCCCCACTAGCAATAACCTTGTCCGGGTCGATCGAACTAGTCTCTCTTGCAGAACGGAGCCTCTGTCGAGTCATTTTCTGTCTCTCCAACAAGCGCTCTCTTTGCTTTGCTGCCCAGTTGTCGGCATCTCTGCTCATCTCATTCACTCTTTCGGGTGGAAGCAATTCCTCTACATCACGTTGCAGCTGCAGAAGCTTGTTTGTCATTTCTCCCAGTAATATACCATCAGAGAAATCACCTCGAACAGAGGTACCTAGACTCGATACAATGTTGTTTACAACTTTGACAAAAGGTCGAACATCCATGGTCGGCATTACATCAATAAGCTTCGCCAGTAAATCCCTTCTTTCTGCCTTTGTTTTCATACGTAAGACATATCCAATGTGATCTATGTAACGCTTCACGCCATGTGATAGCTCTGCATAGACTCCTTCTTGAATGATTCGTAAAATGAACAACCAACGATTGTACTCAGGGTCATCCACAACTCCTTGTCTCTCTAGCTTGGCTTCTTCTTCGGCAATGGCGTACTTCAGATAGGCTACAAACGCGTCATCCAACAGTGGTCTCATATCTCGCACAGCATCAGTTAATGCTGTAGCCGTCTCTTCCTCCGTTGAGTGTGATGGATCCATGGCAACTTCACAAATCGAGCGAATTATCTCCAACATCGAAACCTCGAGTTCCGCTCCTAAAGCCTGAGTTTCCTTGATTAAACTCTGTGCTATGTTTACTAGATTCATCATTATGGCTCGTTCCCTGGCATGCGCATCCTTGAGCAAGTGTTCTTTGTTTTCTTGCCTGGCCAGGAGATCACGTTGAGCCATAGCATATAGACGTTCTCTCACAAGGTCGATAAAATTGTCTGATAGCAATAAGTCTTTGTAATTCATTGCAATTTCTTCCAGTCTATCCTCTGGTTGAGATGTCAATTCATCTATAAGCATTTGTAAACGAGAACGCTCTGCCAGTCGAATGTTAGGGTCCTCAATTATCCCAGCTTTCACTGCCTCTTTCACACATTTTTGAAGTAAGGCGACTCTCTCTGTTGATATCTCCTTTTCCCCTACAAAGTAACGAACATCTGAATCACTTTCCTCCTCTCTCATATTCAACAGTACAGCCGCAGCAAACCTTGCTTGTTTCAATGCCTCCTCCAACTCAGATGCGAGTTGAACATCTGTACGAGTGCCCTCCTTAGCACCAGGCCAATTCACTGCGGTAGCCGGGTCAACATTGGGATTGTAAACCTCTGGACCCGACATGACATCAAACATCTTATTCCGTGGAGGGCCGTCATTTTCTTGTCCTAACGATTTAGCTACACGTACTTCGAATTCTGCAAACTCTTCATCCAACTTTCTGGCGTTAAGAGGGACGGTTTCGTCAGCGGCTATAAGAGCATCAATCTCATTTTCCGTCATTGGTGCTTTCGTCATTTCGGAAGGATTCAGAGTAGGATTGGATAGTTTGTCTTGAGCCGTGCTTTTACCCGCAGCAAAGATTCTCTTCAACTCATCTTCTTCTAATTTGCGGTCCATTTCCTTATATCCCAATTCCCTTTGATTATTATCGTTCTTCTCCGACTTGAGAAGATCCTTCGCTTTGTCCATGGCTCCCTCCACAAAGCCAAACCCTGGCTTTTCTTCCTTTTCTTTCTCGTCACCAAACTTTTGCGGAATGCCAATGGAGAGGTAATGATTAAATGTGAATGAATGGGCATATCATCAAAAGGTCACATGAATATTACGAGCCACTAAACTAACCTTCAACACACGTTCAAGCAGCTCCTCAGGTGTCAAATCCTCATCGCCATCATCTGGAATCATATCTGTTGCAGATTTGAGGAGGTCTTGTACCTCTTTGTTTTGCTTGGCAATCTGTTCAATATCTTTCCGTATGTCATCGTCCGATTTTTGTGGAGTCGTATCCAAGCCTACTGGAGAGACTGCATCGAATTCGTTATAGTCGGACGATTGTTTGGTAGCATTGCTTGATTTCTTAGCTGATATCATTGCAGTACTCTTTGTCTTTTGCAAAGCCCGTGATGAACCCTTCTTAGATATGGTTTTGCTCCAAGATTTCTGCTTTGATTTGTTGGATAAGCTTTGCAATTTCATAAACATGGGATCCTTGGACAAATCTTGCACTTTTTGCTTCTTTGCGTTAGGCTGTAATGTTGTGGCAGTAGATTCACTTTTTACTGTTTCCTGGCCTTTAGATGAAGACTTGCCAGACGTGATGCTTGGTTTTCTTGCAGCTGCTGCGGCTAGCTTTGCTGCCTGGATGGCAAATTCACTATCCCCACCAGAAATGGTAAAAGAATTAGAAGAACCAAGTTGTGCTGTTTCCATCAATGCTTCTGCCTTCTTGCGCGCCATTTGAATTGCATAGTCTTCATTATGATCAGTTGTTTCCTGGGTTGATTTAATTGGTTGAGGCTGTTTGTTTCCCTCTGTCTTTGAAGGAGTGGCATGTGCAGGTACAACTCGAGTCTTTGATGCTACTTCTTCTTTCTTTTTTGCCGCGGTGACCTGCTTCTTCTTCGCTTTCACACCAGACGATACTGCCGAATCAATAATAACATTGCCCATCTCATCTCGTTCGATCGAAATAGGTTTCTTTGGCTCCTTAATATCAGAGTTCTTACTCTTGTTTTTCGAACTAATGTGAACATCAGAGGATGCAGAGTTGATTGCATTCTGATACCCCATTCGTTTAATTGCCGCATCTACCCCATCATCATCTAAATCATTAAATTCATCTTTATTAGGTATAACAGCATCATCTGTAAAAGAAGAAACATCGACACGCCCCTCCTCGAAATCTTGTAACCCCCGATCGAAGGACTGTACAATTCGTTTCTCACAATCGGCAAAGAAGCCTTGAGTGGCACTATTATTACCACTATCCCCCTTCTTTGGTTTGATCTTCTTTAACGCCACCATTGCCATAGTTGGACCCGAGGGTATGGATTGTTTATTCTCATCATCATCACTATCATCTGGGAATATCCCAATAATCTCAACCTCTATACGTGCCTGAGTAACATCCTCTGCCATCGGAGAGTCAATCACCAATATTGCTCTATTCTCCGACGATACATCATGATTATCTTCGGGTATTGCACTTTCATACGGCATAGTTAACCCATCTGGCAGTTCATACATGGACTGGACGTACGAAAGTAAATTGATTAAGAATATGTTGGATGCCTCCTTGGATCGCGGTCGTAGTACCTTTTGATATATTACGTTGTAGCTGACTTTTTCGGGAGGTTGTTCGTCGTTGGTGCTGCTGCTGCCGCTTGGGTTGTTGTTCCCTCTTTCTAAAGTAGATGATAGAATGTGTCTTGATTTGATGTGACCTTGTTTGATGTGCATAAATGAATGTTGATTTCTGTTAGTTCTTGCATATGAGAGATGGGTCTTGGATATGAATGCTGGCAGTCTGTTGGCGACACCGTCATGCACTAGCATACATGCGATTACAGTTGTCGTGAAGCGTAGCATGATTTCCTTAGTGTAGTCTGTGTGTTTTGCAAAGTGGTTCGGTGTTGGGTAACTAGTTAGGGTGGTTTTTGAGTTTTGATTGTTGGTTCGGTTGGTTGATGGCTCCTAGGATTTTTTGGCGGGAAAGAATTTTAAATCTTTGCACACCTCGCTCTATGTATCTTTCTCCTTGCTGTTGGTTGTCAAGTCAAACCACTCCTTCTCGACTGCTCTTTCGTCTCGCCAAGGTACTGTGCCCTTCGCCAGTCCTCTACGCAGTAGGTCTCGACCCTAGCTTCGCACGCGGAGTTGAAGTTGGCCGCGAAAGGTATTCAGAATTGCGTTGGGCCTTTTCCCTCGATTTTTTGGCGATTTTGCACCTCACACCTTCTTTCGAAGCCATTATCAAGTGGCTCTAACACGGTCGATAACAACCGCCCGCCGTCTCCTCCTTCTGCATCGGCCGAGCACATGCC